>JAUTBS010088073.1:0-13056 GCA_032361285.1 Aequorea victoria | reverse complement strand
ATTATTAAGATATTTAAATTTTTCTAAAAAAAGAAAGAACGAATAATAGATTGTTTGGGATAATTTTTTTATTTTATTTAATAATTTAATTAATAATGTTAAATATTTAAATAAATAAAAAATTAATAATTTTAAAAATTAATGTAAAAAATTATATAAAAAATTAATGAATATATAAAAAATGAGTAGTTATCTAGAGAGTGATAGTTACGTGAAATTATTTTAAATTTACTTAGTATCATTCATTAAGTAAATAAAAAGACTTATATACCCCTGTTCATAAAAGAAAAGAACATGTATGAGATTCACCAAATTTAATTATTATTCTTATTATTTTTTATTATAATAATATAAATACATAATTCTGTATTTGTATTGTGGAATGGAGCTATTAGTTCGATGAATTTTGAATTATTTCCGAAGATAATTGATATCAAAATTTTATTAATATTGTTAGTACTAAATTTTAAATTATTTTTTCATAATATTTAACGATCAATAATAATTTTATAATTTCTATTTTATTTTTTATCTCACTCTAATCAAATATACATTAAATTTTTTACTGTACTTATAATTTTTAATATGAAAAAAACATATAAAATTCATAATATTAATGTTAACTATCTTTCAAAATAACAAACAAATTTGCCACCATTATCAAATGCCAAGCTGTCATTGGCTGCAATCTCGGACTGCCCATGCACGCGCCCATGACGCCTTTATAACTCTCTCTCTCTCTTTCCGATTATCTTCCTCATTAGTCTCTTTGTCCCCGAAACGAAACCTTCTCTTGTTCTTTTGTACCGCAGACAAGAAATGTACAGTTTCGAGAAATCGTTGAGTGAAGACAAATTGAAAACAAATCCTCGAAACTCACCCTTGTCTTCAACCCTAATTCCATCATTCTCTTCGAGTCTTCTCGATGAGATATACCGTTCAATCGACGACGGCAATAAGAACTGCGAAGAATTGAATTTCTTCTGCAATGATATAATTGCCAATAAACAGAGCAATGGTGGTGGAGTGAAGGCAAAGAAGGGTAGCTGTAGTGTCGAGAACAAAGATACGGCGAACCTCCGGCGAGCTTGTGTCACCGGGAAGTGGAGGGGAAAGAAGGTCAACGACAAGGTTTCCGATCGACGACGCCAATCACTGCCGGAGTCGTACGGAAAATCACGGCACCACGGCAGTGATCTTCTGTTCTTCAGTTCCTCTTCGAGTTCATCGGATTATAGTTCCGGTGGATTCTCGTCCTCCTACACGGAGGTCTTCCGCATGGCGAAATCAAGGACCTCTTGTTTCACCATCTCAACGAGGCGAGAGCCGGTGATGACTAGCGCGTCGGCCGTTCCGGAGAAATTGGGGAAGGATTTACACTACGAACAGAGCGAGTACTATTTGTTCGGTGATTATCCTCATCCGCAAAACCAAGACGACTTGAAGCACGGAGATGATTTGATAAATTCGAAATTGAGAGCCTTAAAGATTAACAGGAATTTAAAGACGGTGAAGCAGCCGATGTCGCCTGGGCGTAAGCTCACGAGCTTTCTCAGCTCTCTGTTCACCAATGGAAATACAAAGAAGACGAAGAAGAACTCGAGCTCAACAAATGGAGGTTTCGAGGATGCGCGTCTGGAGAACACTCACGCATCCACCTGTTCATCGGCATCTTCATATTCCAGATCATGTTTGACCAAGACCTCATTGGATTCGAAGGTAAAATCGAACAATGGAGTGAAAAGGACGGTGAGGTTCTGTCCGGTGAGCGTGATCGCGGATGAAGATTGTCGTTCTTGCGGCCATAAATGCATCTACGAAGACAATCCTGAAAAGTTGAGGTCGCGAATTCAGGAAGAGCTAAATCTGCAGGTTCTTGCGCAAAAGAGTCGGAAAATTGAACAGGCAGCGGCGGGCGGCGGCGGAGACATTTTGAAAGGATATGCAAAGAATGAAGCGATGGCGAGAACTGAAAATGCAGAGGATGAAGGCGATGATGCGGCCAGTGATTCAAGCTCGGATCTGTTCGAGCTCGATCAGTTGGCTTTCAATGGGAATAATCATAGATATTGCGAGGAACTTCCACTTTATGAAACTACACATCTTGACGTGGATCTTGCGATAGCTGGTAGCTAGATCCGTTAATTTCAACTTATTGTTTTTTATTTGTCGTTTGTTTTGATACTACCCTTTGAATATATATATATACTATAATTGAAGACAAATATCTCAGTGAAACCGATTTTAGCATTATAATTGTTTTGTAATTGTTATGTTTTTATTATTTTAAATTAATAACTTTTCCCTTTCTTTACATTCACTCACTAAAATATTTGTCTCAAATTCTCTTCCTACGTGTACTAAATTTGATACCTTGATGTTATAGTTTATTTCTTTATTTATATTATTTATTGTAATTAAATTTTACGTCAAATGTATAATCCCGGTTTGGTCCATGAATGGGAGTTCTAAAATTAAACTGTCACTTTAACTTGTAACAATTATGAAATAAATAAATATATATATATATATATTGAAGGAGGCCGAGATCTTGATGTCCCGGTCCAGTGGGTCAACAGCAGACAATGGGCCGAACCCATGGTAGCCTGGCCCAATGGTCGAATAGCACAACTGACCAAAGAACAAATGACGATCTGGCCGAACCCCCGGTGGTTTGGCCCACTAACAGAAGATAGGAGACTCACTGAATTTGGGCTAAACCAGAAGACGAAAGGTCGAATCGTGAAGTTCTCGGTCCTAAAAGGTATTATATGCACTGGCCGAGTTGGGGGCCGTGGTCTGTACGGCCGATATGCACGCCATTAATGCTCAGTAATACCCTGCACGCCTTTGATAGCACAGTAGCGTGCCCTGCCAGCACACTAGCGTACCCTGACATTAAATTCAGCGCAGACGTCGTCATTGCCAAAAGGAAAACTGACACAAAGCTGTCAACGGGATATTGTGTCGACTAGTCCGGACTCACAGCATATATAAGGTCAGAGGAACACACAGAGGAGGTACGCAACAACTCACACAAACCCTAATACTTGAGTTGAACCACTGTCTGTTATTCATTCTTCTTCTCCATTCTCACCGCTACTTACCCGACCGTCGGAGGGGGCTTTCGGCAACACCCCGTGTAAAACCCGATAAAATATTCTTAATTTTAAAATTAATTATTAAATAATTAAATTGGTTAATTAAAATCTATTAATTAAATTAACTAATTGAGACATGATCAAATAAAGTGATAAAATTAACTAATTAAAACAAACTAAATTACAAAAGACAATTAACTAGAATAATAATTATTTCGAATATTTAATTTACAAAAATAAATTAATTTGTTAATATTAATTTAAATTCAAAAATTTGGTAGAGAATAATTAATTATGAATAGTAGGATTTGAAATATAGGATAATACCAAATTGGTTGAATTAATTATGGTAGATATAATTTGAATGAAAAAGAGATAAGCTTAATGAGAGATTTTGGTAATCCCTCCCTAATTTGCTGCCACAATACTAGCTAATTCTGTTTTTTCCTATTTTAAATCCTGAATTTCTTCTTTCTCTCCATTCTCTCACGTCACACTCTCTCTCTCTCTCTCTCCCCATAATTCATCTTCTTCAAACCCCCCATTCTCTGCTCCAGCCCTCTCCCTCTCAGCCACTGTCTCGTTCAACCACCTGTTGCACCACTGGACCGTCGTCACTGACTGTCGCCGCCGTCGTGGTCATCATATTCTTCTCCGGTTGGTATCCCCATCTCTCTCCTCTATTCTTCCATATATAACTGAATGTATATATATATATACCAAATGATTAAGATTATAAATGGAGAAATAGAATAAATTGATTATGGTTGTTCAATGATTCACATAACCGAGATTATAATGGTAGAACCAAATCGTATACATTTTGATTCGTATATATATACAAAAAATATAAACTGTTGGATATGTATATCTACATATATACAAAATAGCAATCCATGTCTTTATATATTTTTAAAAGAAAAACTCATTGAAAACAGGATAATAACTCTTAAAATGCATAAAAGACTAAGTTTTGAAGGTTATGAACGAAAACAAACTCAAAAACTCGATCTTCAGAAACCTGGTTTGGCCCCTCTGGTGTGTTCCCTCCGGACGGAACCCACCGGCGTCCGAACAGAGCTCGACTGCTGTGGACGATGAGGCCTCAGTGATTTTTCGTCCGGACGGAGGAACCCTGATGCTGATTCCTTCCTCTGTTGTTTCCTGTCCGGACGGGACTCCCCCGGCGTCCGGACGGAGACAAGCTGAGACTGACTTCCTCTATTGTAACTCACTATTTAGAACTTGTTTGGTTAACCCCAATGTTAACTAAGTTATCAGGTGATAATGTAAACACTGAAATCACTTTTAGTAAAGTTAAATTATTAAAAATTTTGTTAGATGATAATTTAATTATAAGTTATAAATTAGTTAATAATTACTTAAATAATTCAAAAATATTATAAATAAATTTAAAGGGATTAAAGGTTCCGTTTGGGGTATCAGTTTAAAGGTATTACTTTAAATAAGAATATAATTAAAACCACAAAAAAAAGAATAGAAATTCTAATTAACGGGTAAGGGTTCGTTTGGTTAGTTAGGTCGTTATATGTACTTGTTATTTAATTATGATTGTGCATTTTATCATTTAGGTTGACGTAGATTTCATCATTCTATTGCATTTTTTTTATTTCTGCGAATATCAGGTGAGTGTTTGTATGCTACATATTTTAATTAAAAATTTTCATTCCCCAAATATTTTAAGTGAAAAAATGTATGTATGTTTTAAAAAAAAATTTAACTGCAATGTACTATCTGTAGTATTTTTAAATTCAAAATCATGGTAGAACTGCTTTAAAAATAAATAAAAAAATTTATTCATCTAGTATTTGTGCGATCATGATATTGTTGGGATCATGAAAAGGTTCAGGGGATATGCCTCTACGAAGGTGACTCTAGCCAGTTAGAGAAAAGACCCGATCCGACTCCGTGGTGACTCTAACTGATTCAACAATTCAAGGGATAGTTCGGGACTTCTGGTGTCCTGAACTGGGATCGTCTGTGAGAAAAGACCGTGCGCCATCACCGGTGACTCCTGTTCGATGTTGGATCCAATGGGCCGAGGCAGCCCCGAGTTAAAAGAAAAATTCATTGTTTACTATTATTTCTCAAGGTGTTGTTCATGTGGGTTTGGTTTCTCCTGTTTTATTTTTATGATCATATCGTACACCACTATTATTATTTTTGAATATTTTTATGTCATTGCATATTTTTATATGTGAGGTTTTATTTATGGACTTTCTGTTGTCCTGTCTGATTTTATGGGTGACTCGTTATGTTAACGAGATCACAAGAAAAGAAAAGAAAAACTTAATGTTTTGAAGTGTCAGATGTTGGATGGTGTGATCATCCCGTTTATCTATATTGTATTCTACTTTCATGATTATGTTTCCTTTATCAGCATATTTTATCCCCTATTTTAGAACTGTATTTTACTATGCGTACATCATTCACCAGCTTTACTAATGTAGTATTTAAATATTTTAAATTTTCCGTGAGAATGTTGATGTTGAGTTCGTGAGCAGTATTGGATCCGGCATACGACCTCTAGGATTCATGCATATGCATCTCAGTTATTTGGCTTCCGCATCTGAATAATTTAAACAATTAATTAATTCATTATGAATTGTTGGATGACATTATTGTCAGAATATTGGGCTATTTTGCCCCAGCTTATGGTTATGATTTTTGCATGGGCGGTTTAGTCCCATAAATGAATTATCAATTTTAAATGGTTTAATCTTGTAAAATGAATAATAATTAGCATATATTTAGCTAATTTTCATGTTAGGCTTTCTTGGTTCAATGGATTAAGACCCATGATCCATGGCCGGTCATAACTCCCAAATTGGGGTGTGACAGAGTTGGTATCAGAGTATAGGTTCTAAGTTTTAGAATTTAAACCATAGCACACGTTCATGCATCATTAGTAGAGGTCGGGATCCCTAGAGTTTTTATTTATTGTTGATTTGTTTGATCTTATATATATTCATGATGTGATACTGTTTCTCAGTGATATGGCTCGTCCATGACGTAATGTGGCTTCGAGGTACGCCTCTCCGGAGAATGTTCAAGAGGAGCAGACCTCTAGCATTCCTCCAGTGACACCTGTTGCTCTTGCATCCCCAACTACTCTTGTAGCACCGATCGTTCCAGTGGCCCCTGCTGCCCTAGTTGTTGACGGAACTCTTCAGCCTTTCCAAGCACTGGTGGGCATGATTGTTGGGCATCAGCCTCTGCAAAGGGCAGAACGACCGATGAGTTTGGACAAAGGCTCGATGTTCGAGAAGTTCTTGAAGGCGAATCCTTCAGCCTTTGAGGGATCTGTTAATCCGGATGACACAGAGACGTGAAAGATGAAGATGGAGAAGATTTTGACCGACTTGGCTACACCGACGAGCATAATATTTCATTGGCTACTTATGTTTTGGAAGGCCAGGCTGAGCACTGGTGGCGTATGGTGAAACGCCAGTACGAGGGCCAAGAACAGGAACTAGTCTGGCAAAAGTTTTTAGAAGTATTCGATGAGAAGTTCTACCCGGTTGCGATCAAAAAACAAAAGTAGGTGAAATTTTTGACGCTTGAGCAGAAGGGCCTGACAGTGGCCGAGTACAAAGGAAAGTTTGTAGAGTTATCGAGGTTCGCGTCGCAGTACGTGGCAGAAGAAAATGATAAGGTGGTCCTATTTGAGCCAGGACTTCGCCCGGCTATTCGTAGCAGGGTGTTATTATTTGAGGTGAAGACCCAATTGGAGGTTGTGACCAAGGCTTTGTTGGCCGAATAAAGCCTAGACGAAGCGCAGAAGAATCGAGAGCAGTAATCCAAGAGATTTCGAGATTTGAAACCATCAGGCAGCACCTCTGGAGGCGGCAATCGAGCGAAGAGGTTTTTCTCTCAGAACCATCCCCAGCCTCGGCTTGGTAATGAGTCACGGTAGCAAAATCAGAAGACTTGTAACCATTGCGGGAAGAATCATTCACGAGGGTACAATTGCGATGGTACATTGAAGCAGTGCTTCAGCTGTGGCAAGATGGGCCACATCACTCCTGACTGTTGCCAGAAAGGAACGGGAGGACCGTAGACTCAGCAACCTATTCAGACCCAGAGGCTACCCGCATTCATCAGTGGACCAGCTCGGCTCAGCAGAATCACCAGGGGAATTAGAAACAACCCGCTTACAACCGGGCACCGAATCAGACTACAGATACTCAGGGTTGCGTGTTTGCTCTTACACGTGTGGAGACGGAGGCGTCACCATCTGTGGTACAAGGTACAATCTTTATATCATCTGTTCCGGCTAGAGCACTTATAGACTCTGGTTCTTCGCACTCTTTTGCTACGCCCGAATTCTTGTATCATTTATCGTTGTTGGTTGAGCCTTTGGGTATGTGTTTATCTGTGACCACCCCTATTGGGGACACGGTCTTGCTTCATGAGGTGTGTCGTCTCGAAGTTGTAGAGTTTGAGGGTAGAAGTTTGCTAATGGAGCTCATTTCTCTTGCTACTCACGATTGCGATGTTATTCTAGGTATTGAAATGCTCTTCAGATATCATGCGACGATAGACTGTTACTGTAAAAGGGTAGTCTTTTGTATATCCGGTCAGCCAAAATTCTTCTTTCAAGGAGATGTGGGACTGTAAAATTCGTGAAAATTAAATTATTTTTTATATATATATTTGATTAATAATTTAAATAGTCAAGTAATAAATAACTTAGTTAAATAAAATGTAATTTATTTAATGAAATAAGTTTTCTAATTAAATTAAAATTTTAATTAGACCTTGGCTAAATTAATAACTTAACTAAATTAAATCAAATAACTAAAGAACATTCTAGATGACAAAATAAGTAATTACTAATTAAATAATTAAAGTAAATGAGAATAAAGAAATAAAAGAAAAGAAAAGAAATAAATAAAATTAAAAGAGAAATAGGAAACCTGGTTCGTTGGATTTCTGGCAACCAAAGACCAAGTCTATCCTCATCCTCTCTTTTGAAATTCTGTTGAGAGAAACTAGGAAATCTCCCAAAATTTTTGGATCTAGCTTTTATCTGGATAACCTACCCACCTTTATCTCCCACAATCTCTCACGATCAAGCTCTCAGAATCTTCCTCTCTCAGTCTTGTTCTCTCCCTCCCCTTCGAAGCTCTGTGTGTCCTCTGGTTCTCTCTACTCACAAGCCTCTGCCACCATCAAGCCCAGCCACAAGCACCATCCTCTGACCCATCATCAACATCAGATCTACATCAACATCCTATTCATCTTCTTCGTTGGTTCTTCTACATCACTGAGAAGTGATTTCGGTGAGTTCTCAGTTGAATCTTCTTTAACAGAATATATATGAATCATATGGATCACACACTCACTTAGAAGCATGAAGTTAGGATCACAATGGTTAATTTAGATTCATAAAATATGCAAGATCTAGATTAACATCACATTAGATCACTGGAATGACAAACCGAAATCATAATATGAAATATATATATAACAATATATATGTTTTATAACAGATCTTATGAACTATTATATATTCATGTTAAACTAAGTTTTAATAGTCAAAACATACACACATGTATTAAATAAGTATAATCCTAACACAAGAATGAATGAACAATCAAAATAATTAAAGAAAATAAAGTTTACAGTATGTATATATATGAAAATATTCAAGTTATATTACATATAAAGATCTTCTTATTTAATGCATTATAACAAAAGTTAGATCTAATATAATATGTTCAAAATGTCCTAAAATATATTAATATATTGTTAGTTTTAATTAAAATACAAAGGGTAACACAAAAACCAAGAAAAATCGAACTAAAACACTCTCTCATGGCTGCCTCAGCGATTTGGGTCGACCCATACATGTTATGAGTCGACCCATAAAACCAGAAGGGTGATTCTCAGCTTTTGGGTCGACTCATGATGCTCATGAGTCGACACAAGTGCTCTGTCATGCCCAAAAACCGCGATAGCATTTTGGTCACAACTTCAAATAGTCACAACTCATTAATCCCAGGTCCACATAGGATAATTTTTGTGCCTCAATTGAAGCTCTGGATATCCTCTACATACGTTGTGTTTACATCATGTGCCAAATCAAAACACACAGAAAGTTAATGCACAAATGGTGAACTGTTGTCATTAGGTAGTAATAGCCATTTAGTCCCAACGTCAAACAGCCATAACTCCATCCTCCCAAGTCCAAATAAGGTCATTCTTGTGCCTAAATTGCATCCCTAAATTCCCTCTACATAATTTGGTTTTACATCAGGTGCAAATTCTAAACACACAGAAAGTTATTACACATTTAAGGGGCTGCTGTGGTTTCAGCCTTGGGTTGGGTCAACTCGTAACCCTTTGTGTCGACCCATAGAAGCCTTTGGTGCCTTAAGGGTCGACTTACCATGCACGTGCATCAACCCATGGCTTGCCTTGGCACCCCCAGCCCTCTTGGGTCGACTCATAGTGGGCATGAGTTGACCCATGCCCCTTTGTTGCCCTCATGCCTCTGAGACCTACATGGGTCAACTCACACTGATTATGAGTCGACCGAAGCCCTGCCTTGTGACCCTTTTTTCCTCGGCCAAACCACCATGAGTTGACCCACACTTCACTGTGAGTCGACTCACGCCGCCCATTTAGAAAATAATCTTTTAAAAATTTAATTAATTGGCTTAAGCCATGTTTGGGCAATGATTTAAAAAGCAAAATAAATTAAACTAAGTTAATCTAACTCCAGAAACTCAAATGGGAAAAAATAAATTGGGTTAAGGGACCGTTTGGTAGTCTTATATGGTATTTTTGCATTATTTAATCATTTATTCCATTTTATTTCATATCAGGTTGTGATATTCTTACATATTCTATTCCTAGAGACTACCTTGGACACCTGGTGAGTAGATCTCATGCTATTATCTTTCAAAATGAATCTCCTGATATCCAAAAATAGTTTATAACTGCTTTTTCATGCTTAAATATTTTTCTATTAAACTTTTTGTACAAAACTCTTTTTATATAAAACTTTTACTACTTATTTTATGCAAACTCATAATTAAATATTTTGTAAAACTCTTTTACATAAATATTTCAAAGAAAAAGTATTACTTAAACTTCTTTTAAATTGAATGGTGTACTCTACTTCAAAAACATGGTATAAATGATTTCAAATGGTTGAATGGAAGAAAATATAATTTATGTCTATGATGCGATCATGAAACTTATGTTCTTGGGATATGACAAAGTTAAAGGAAAAGTCTACCTCTGGTGGTGACTTTGGCCAGCTAAGGAAAATGACCGTATCCACCCATGTTCACTTTAGTTGACTCAACAGTCAAGGAAAAGGACCGTATCCATTCGTTTTGACCTGACTGGAATGGTATAGAGAATATACCCGGGCGTCATCCCGTGGTGACTTTATGACGATATTGGATCCAAGTTTCAAGAGACCCCGAGTATTTGGTTGCCATTGTTACTATTGTACTCAGTTGATATCTGTTGTGCCTTACTTTTATTCCCACTCATGTTGAGCATGTCTCTTTATCATATTATCATGACACTACTGTTATATGACTTGAGGACTCTTGATGTCCATTTTGTAAAGGAAAAATGTGGATATTTTCAAAATAAAAATGAAATGATATTGTGATTACACACTTGATTTATGACAGTTACCATACCATATTATTTTATTTATGTACTCTACTGTATCCCTGTTTTAGAACTATATAGTACTATCGTGAATCTACCACCAGTTTATACTGACGTTGTCCCATAACATTTTCAGGTAGTCAATGAGCTGAGTTCTAGCTGATGGACTGCTGTGGAGGGATCAGAGTTCATGACCTCTAGGACATCATTTCATTTATTGTCTTTTCTTCTGCATACTCTATATTATTATTGACATTATGACATTGGTTTATTGATGCATTGGACATTATTATTGAATTTATGGGTTGTTGACCCAATTGGCTAATAAACAGAACATTCTAGATTATATGCATGAAATTAATTTATTAATTAAGCATAAAGTAGCTTAATATTGTTAAGACTTTCTTGGTTTGTTGGGCCACAGGCCCATGAACAATGGCCGGTCACCATTCCCTAATTGGGGCGTGACAAGTTTGGTATCAGAGCGTAAGTTTATTATATGGGTTCAGATTTATGACCTTCGGGTCTATGCTGATACCAAGTATGGTATTAATAGTATAAGTTTTTTAAAAGTTAAAAATAACTTAACATTGTGCATTGCATCATGTCTAGAAGAGCTCTAGATCCCCGGCGTCCTGTAAGTGTGAGTATTAGTACATTTTCATCATGTTATCTCACACACATTCTTGCATGGTTATATTGTGATATCTGTTAGATGGCTCGCCCACGACGCAACGTGAGTTCTATTTATGCATCACCAGTCGAAGGTGCACAAGGGTCGAACCCTATTCCTACACCTGTAATTGAGACTCCAGTGGCTCCAGCAGCCCCAGTTGCTCCGGAAGCCCCAGCTATTCCAACGGCCCCTGCTGTTCCTGTGGCCCCTGCTACCTCAGTTGCTACTGAGACTCTTCAGACCCTCCAAACCCTGATGGGTATTCTTGTCGGGCAACAGGCTCAACAGCGGGCAGCTACCAAAGTTTAACCTACGACCATGGACAAAGGATCAGTATTTGAGAAGTTCATGAAGATCCGTCCTCAGACTTTCAACGGATTAGCTAATCCTGAAGATGCAGAATTGTGGAAATTAGAGATCGAGAAGATTTTTGAGCGGTTAGGTTGTGCCGATGATATTAAGGTATCATTAGCTATCTACGTGCTTCAAGGACCTACAGAACATTGATGGCGTATGATTAAGCGTCAGTTCGAAGGAAGGGAGCAGGAGCTCACTTGGAAGAGATTTGTAGAGTTGTTCGATGACAGGTTCTATCTAGTGGTAATCAGGAAACAAAGACAGCTCGAGTTTTTATCTTTTGAGCAGAAAGGATTGACCGTAGCCGAATATGAGAAGAAGTTTGCGGAGTTATCTAGGTTCACACCGCAGCACGTGGTGGATGAGGCGGACAAGGTGACTATGTTTGAAAGAGGTTTGCGTCCTGCCATCCGAAATCGTGTGGCAGTGCTTGAGGTAAGAAAATTATCCGAGCTTGTGACCAAGGCTCTCTTGGCGAAAAGATGTTTGGACGATACTCAGAAACACCAAGAATTGCAATCAAAGAGAAACCAAGATCAGAAGTCGATTGGGAATCAGAATGGAGGTGGCAACCCTCCCAAGAAAACGTTCACTCAAGGTCAGTTTCAGAATCAGAACGGAAGAGACACGAAGAAGCAACAGACTTGGAATCCCTACAACCAGTGCGGGAAAGCTCACCCCAACTATCAGTTTTGTGATGGGACAACAAAGACGTGCTTTACATGCGGAAAGACCGGACACCTGTCCACTTGCTGCAGGAAAAAAAGGAACAGGAGGACAGCAATAGCAACAACAGCAGCAGCAGCAGCAGCGGCAGCGGCAGCAGCCAATTCAGGTTCAGAAACTACCAGCCTACATCACTGGACCAGCCCCAGCTCAGCAGAACCGTCAGGGAAATCAGCAGCAGTACAATTACAACAAGCTACAAGGATAAGCATCAGCAACTCAGGGACGTGTGTACGCGCTTACTCGTGAGGAGGCCGAAGCTTCACCATCAGCGGTGCAAGGTATCGTCACCATATCATCTATACCCGCTAGAACTCTTTTTGATTCTGGCGCTTCACACTCATTTGCTACAATGAAATGTTTGCACTATTTATCTTTGACGTTAGAACTGTTGGATGGTTATTTCTCTGTGTCCACTCCTTTTGGGGGCACAGTTGTTTTGCATGATATTTGTCGTTTGGGAGTTGTGGAACTATGTGACAGGTTGTTACCAGTGGACCTTATTTCTATGCCCATTCGTGACTTCGATGTCATTTT
>JAUTBS010087962.1:0-13058 GCA_032361285.1 Aequorea victoria | reverse complement strand
TGATTTTTTTTTCTTTATATTTTTATTTTTTTTTTTTACTTTTTTTTATTCTTCTCGACGAACAAATTCTAAAAATTAAAAAAAAAAATGATCAAATGATAAAGAAAAAAAATCACTAAAACGAAATAAGAAAAAGACAACAGGGCACTAGGGCAGTAAGCCAATATCCCAAACCACATATTCAACTAGTAGCAGCAAAAAGGAACCAAACCCTCAAAGAAATAACAATAACAGTAATAGTAAGAATGACAATAATGCATTATCTATTCTTACTTCCAACTTCTTTGCTTAGTAATGCTGCACAAAACTCACCTAAAAATATAAATTAACCCAATATTGAAATGAAACCCTACTTAGGTGGCTGATTTTCCAATGTATAAAATCTTTCTTGACAAGATGAGTTGACCTGTGATGTAATTTTTAACCCCACCCCCAGGCCTCAGACTTATTTTTATAATCCGAACCATTCATCTTGTAGGGCTCACTAGATAACTATTGCAAAAAACTTCGTTAATCGAAAATCAGTAGCTAGGTGATCGAATCATATTTATTTTAAAAGATGGATGGCAACTATGAGTTTGGGAATAAACAGTGAGACAATCAATGATCCGATCACCTAGCTAATGATATCCGATCAACTTGATTTTTTTCCAGAAATGATCAACTTGGCGAGCTCAACAGCTCAACAAGATAAACAGTTCGGATCATGAAAGTGGGTACGAGACCGGTTCCCACCAGGAGCAAATCACCCACCCTGGTTCATAATTTAAGCTCAACATAAAATCCAGTAAGACATCCTGTAGGACATGCACTGCTAGTATACTATTATATAAACAGGGCAAAAGAGTAACTCTCATGCATGAACATGATAATGCAAAGGGACAAGGGAATTCAAAGCAGACTTGGAGGTATTTTAAGGCCAAACCCTAATAATATATTGTGCATGTCATAACCGTTATCGGTTGCAAAGAAGAGAAAAAACAGTCTGGTGACCTATACAGCTATCCAAAATATACTACGATGGTGCAGAGTTGTACATCTACCAGCTCTCGGGGAAAGTACCTGTGATAGCAAGAACTCTCAAGACAGTATTGCATTTTTCAAAGCCACAAACTTAGCTTTAATCTTGAATCTGATCATAAGCACCATTTTCTGGAGAATGGTGAGCTCCATTCCCTGCCCTTCCTGCAAAAGAGAACATCACAATTCAGTCTCTCTCTCTCTCATGCACATACAACATGAGCCCGGAGTTGGTGTTGTGCTTGAAGGCACAGTGACATGATATGCTCCTCCGAGGCCTGGCTGCCGGATATATTTTTTCTTAATGAGAACCATTTATCTTGTAGTGCTCTCTAGTTCATCACCCATACAAAAAATGAAGTTGATTAAATATCGCTAACCACATGATCCGATCACATTTGTCTAACTATTTTTCCCCTCAAAACCGTACTTACTATTCATTTTATTTTAAACAAATATGATTTAATCCTATGGCTACAAATATCCAATCAATTTTATTTATATAGAAATAATTTACTTAGCGAGGCCTAAAAAACGAAATGTTCAAATTATGAAAATATGCCCGGGAACCAGCCCCCGAAAGGGTGACACGGCATTGTGCCTTTGGGGCACACCACCAACCCGGGACTCATACACACACATACTGATACCTACTAACACGCAACCCACACCCCAAAACCCACGGCTCACTAAGTAAATGATACCTGTCATTTCATAACCGGCACTAATTCTAGTGTCTGCTCCTCTCCAGTCAGTTGCCCGCAAGGTTGTTCCCTGCATAGCACGAGGTTGAATCATGAATTGACTGCCACTATGATGGTCCTCACTGCCTCTGACTGGGATTTTTGCAGAAGAATCAACTGCAGATCGGAAGCCACCACCAGAAATCGATGCCCCACCAACCGGTTGTGGCAACTTGGAGGCAGAAGCATCACCTTTCGTGCCAGCGATTATATCCTTCCCCGTATCGGTCAGAAATGTTCCAACAATGACCTGTGGATACATGACCAATTGTAAGCTATAAATGTAAGAGAGGATGGCTTATCAATAGCTAAGAGCAAAAGGTCGCAGCAACTAAGTAGCATATACACGGACACGACATAGACACAGCACGGACACACAAACACATCGATTTAAAAAAAAAATACAAGATACGACATGTCCGAGACACATTAAAAATTCATACTTTTATATGTTTATTATATATCAAATATATGAATAATTTATTTAATAGTAATAAAAAATATGCAACATATCACTAATTAAATTAAAGAATTCCTGTATTTCATCTTAAAGATGCTCCAAAACATATTTTGTGTGCATAAATTGCGTTACACAAAACGCAAAATATTGTTACTACGAGTACATTCATCACATAGGATAGGACGTATTCAAAAGGGTCAAGAAGATAAGAAGTATCGTTGAAGTGTTCGCAAAGTATCCAATATTATAAATTTAATTTTCTTTAGTTAAGACACATTTAAGAGTGTCAGAGGAATGTCGTATTTGACACAGGTGTCTGACACGACACGCTTCCTTTGTAGAAGGGTCTGTGCTTCGTAGCACAGCAAAGTAATTCTTCTTTGATTGGAAAATGCCAAAAATATGATTAAAATATTTAATTACTCTAAATGCACAATGAGCAAGAAAATCAAATGTCTACGGCTTTTACAGATTTTAGTGCTCCAAGAGTTGGAAAAAAAGGTTTTGTTAAGCAAGCACAACAAGACAGAATAATATCATTGTTGTCACTAGTTCATATCGATTTTTGTTTCAACTAAGATTAAAATTTAAATGCTACCTGAACTGCACCGGTAGCCTTCAAGGGTCCACCAATTCCACCTCCAATGATGTGACCATCAGTATTCGAGAGGCATACACTCAGCCCACCAGTTCTCCCTCCATGCTCAGTACGGATATAAGATCCACACAAGGATAGAATGTCGAACCGTCCCTGATCATAGTTAACACCGGAATTACACTATGAGTCTATGATACAGATACATCACAAGATTTGTTGAAAGGATATTGAAGCCACATGCCAGGACATCAAGTCGTCTCATGGAATAAGCTCAAAGAGGCAGAAATCTAAGCAAAGAAAAGCACTGTTATAGCAAAGATAAATGCTTTGTCTGACAGGTTATACACGATCTGGTTCTCCAAATCACCATTTTCTTTTCCATTCATTTTGAAGGTTTGGTGGAATAGGCCATCAAACGAACATGGAAGATTTCAAATTCAACAGAACTTAAAAGTAAAACCCAGAAAAGGTATTCAGATAGGTTTACGCATTTTCACAAAAGCTTTGCAAGATAAAACCTGGCAAAGAAAGTTTCATTGAATTTTCTAATCCGTCCATTCACACAGGTTTATTTTATTCAGCGAAAACCAAGCTCATCTGACAAGCAGTTAATTAAGTATAACTCGAATAAGAAAATTTTCCACATAAACGATATTCCATGCAATTCATAGTAGTTTACCATTAGGCATGAGCTATCGGTCTGTCGGAATTCAGATCAATTGACTAATCTTTTTTAATTTCCTGAAGAATCAACTGATGTCATCTTAGAATTCCAAAACTTAGTAGATTTGTTTGTTTGATATTAGTATCATTTGTTTTATCCCCAATTCTCCATGTCACATAACAGATGTTCACATGCTATGGAAATAGAAAACTAGTCATATCGACCCACTGCTACAAGGGTTTCCTTTTTTGTGCGTTATGCAGCACGGCCCATAGAAATTAAGTAATATGGCTTTTAGCAAACAAGAATGGGACAAATAAGAGTTGGCTTTTAGTAAACAAGAATGGGACAAATAAGAGTTTGTTCCAGAAGTTACCATACTGTTGTGGAAGGTGAAAGAAAGGGCATGTAAATCTGCTTAAATAAAACCACGGGAGTCCTATAAAAATAAAAATCAGGGGAGTAGAAAGAAAATGAGTTAGGTGTGCACCTCACTAGAGCAAGAAAAATCACTCTTCTTAGCCTAGTGTCATAACATGAGGATTTCATCAAACATTTGGTCTACAATCCCTCACTTGAGCAAAGAGACTTGACTTGTGCAGAACCTCCTAGAATTCCCTAGTTTTGTCTAGAAAGTTCCATGGAAGTAGGTAGTAGAAGGAGCTAAGAATTCCACACACGTATTCTAGAATGTTCTAAGGAGATGGAAGAATAGGAAACATCGACACACAATTCGAGTGTTGACACATGTACATATTCTAGAAACATCCTAAGAGTCATGGAGGCCTACAAGTAGGAGAAGGCCCCATTTGTACAAACCAATCCGAGCAAGTTGTGAACGTGAGGGCTAATAGAATTCTTTCCTCCCAAACTCTCTCTTGTGTATTCACCATTTCTTTTCTCCAGCTCTCCTCCATCAAGCTCTGCTAGGCTGACTTAGGTGCAACAATGCAAGAGTTAAAGCATCTAAGGCTGCACGGTTAGCTTGGAAACTCCAAGGCTGTAACACTAGGGTATTATGGAATCTCATAAGTGGTGCAGCAAGTGTATTTGGAATACAGATCGTTTCGATATGGAGAACAGGAATAGGAAGAAAGAAAAAAAAACAGAAATGCGGACTTAGTATATCAGGTGATTTAAAATGTTGAACAATAGGCATAGGCCTATTTATACACCACAAAAGTAGAATTTATTGGGGTACTTGTAAACATGAGAGCAATACCTATCAACAGTCAAACAACCAATCAAACACAATGTTCCGTTTAAAAAAACATTTCTAGGAGGCATCATGACCCCTTTGGTTAATATTTTGCTCCCAGGACATGTTATATAAATGCCATAGGGCTCGAATTAGCCTTTGATTGGGATTGTTAATCTCATGGGGCCCCTTTGTTTATTTGTTTCTCCTAATATCATGTTTGTTTTTGAAAGAGCGGCCGGCTACTAGTGTGACCGGATTTCTAATACCTCAAATTGGGCAGAATAGCAAATCATCCCTCCCCCCACCCCCTCCAAATGTATTGTTAATTCCATCCCTCGGATTGGTTCCTCAATTTCATCCAAATGTCCAAATTTAGTCTACCTTTTTAACCTGATGCTATATCCTACCGCAATCAAACATGGTACAAATACTCCTAAATATCACTAATCCTCCCGTAATCCCATGGTATTACGAATCAGGTCAAACCCCCAAAAACTTATACCGGTCATCAAATGAGGCCCCAAGGTTCCCTTTGCTTGGAGTCTTATGCAATGGTTTGTGAGGTTATCCTAACCACTGACAACCTTAAGAAGAGCATCAAGCAATTGATTGAGTGATGCTGCACAAGAAAATAGGCAAGGGAAAGTCTCAATCATCTAGTACTGTAGTGTTAGATGGCTAAAAATTATTGAACATAATCTTCTTATGAGGGGAAGAAATCTTATGCAGCAAGCGTACAAGAAAATATTAGATCAAGAAGGGGAAAAAAACAAACTTGAATCAAGGCAAAGTATTAGGCAAGGAAACCCAATTAATCACCCCAAAGAAAAAAAAATGAACAGTATATCAAATTTCAGCACCCAAAAGTGTGTCCAATCTGAAGGGCTAGGAATCATGAACATTTCTAAGGCGGTGGTGTGTCAGTGCCGGATATGTGTTCGACAGTGATACTCGTCGGATACTACCAGGCACAACTCATACATTCATCCAAACATGTCTTATTATTTTTTATGTTTTTAAATCTGGAAATGCTTTAGAAACTTTGGGAACACGCGTGTCCATCATTTATACACACATGAAACACACCACAAGAAAAAAAATGAATCCAAAGATAAGATAAAAACAACATAGATTTATACATATTAATCCTTCCCCTTTCAACTTTTTAATTTATAAATTATAAATCCCAAAACTTTCAATTTATTTATTAATTAAACTTTTTTTTAATAGATGTTAGAAATTTTTGTTCAAGCTTCTATTTTAGTGCGCAAAATGTAAAAAACAATAAGTTAGTAAATTCGTTAATGTAAAAAATGAATAGTTATTAAATTCTTGTAAACACCTAAAAAATATGTACTTATTTGTTGTCTTGTCATGCCATGTGTCTTGATATTTTTGAAAATTGGAAGTGTCGGTGTGTCGATGCTATGTCGGATCCATGTCCGCTATCTATATTCGTGCTTCTTAGGTTAAGGGCTACAAAATATTTATCTAATTCCATGGGAAACCCTACTTAGGAATTAATCTGTAGCCTTGAATCCTTTCTAAAATGGACCATCCAAATAAGTAATTAAAAGGAAAATAACTAAAAATATAGGTGCTGCGGTAGTGCAAACAGCGGCACTGCAATAACATGGACAGTCATGCTACAATACTGCGTGCTTCTTAGGTTAAGGGCTACAAAATATTTATCTAATTCCATCGGAAACCCTACTTAGGAATTAATCTTTAGCCTTGAATCCTTTCTAATATGGACCATCCAAATAAGTAATTAAAAGGAAAATAACTAAAAATATAGGTGCTGCGGTAGTGCAAACAGCAGCACTGCAATAACATGGACAGTCATGCTACAATACTGCTACAGTCACAGGAAAACTAACTCGAATAAAAAATAACCAAACATCAAAAGAAACTCCGGCATAGAATATTCAAATTTTCTCTACTTTGGCAGCTTCTTGGTGTTGAATTTGTCCATAATTCCGCCTCTATATGGGCTGCATCAAAATCAATCAGAAGTTACCAACTGTAGAATAATTATAAAAATAAATTGTTCCACGGTGATTTTCCTCTAGCGACAAAAGACTGTTAAAGGGAACTACTCGTTCATTTGTGACTTTGCATCCACAAGTTTAAAAGTGATTTTAGGCAGATTTGGTGACCATTACTAATAATCATAACACTTCCATTTTTTTTTTAAAGAATACATATTATCTTTGACAAAACGGGTGCAGTTCTGATTTGTACCGCAAAATAGATATCATTTTCGATCATCTATTTTGAGAGGTCTTTAGCTGAATAGGCTTGAAGAACAAACTTCATCTGAGACCATTCATTATCGTCTCTTCCTTTTCCTATTTTACATTTTTCTCATACTAATCTGCTCTTCCATTCACACCTTTTTTTTTTAATGTGTGCATTCATATCTAAATTCTGTTTTAACAAAAAACAATAAAAGAATAAGCCCGTTCTAGTATTTAGGTGGGAAACTGCCAATATGCAAGTGGCTTCTGAGAAAGAAATATATGACATATGAGTAACTCTAAGCCTAAGGTACTAAATTCAAAAAGAGGAAGATAAGTCTCTCTTTACATCTTATTTTCTTGCTTTACTTAGTTGACCATGAATCCATTTGAAGTATTGTCAAAAATAACTAATAAAAATCTACCTCATAGGTAATGTTGCCCCCAGAAGTTGCTGGCTGTCGTAGAGATGGATTATAGATGGAACCAGATGCTGACAGAATACAGATTTCACGCTTGCTTTGTTGCATAAACAACATAATCTTCTGGTACACATCCTATAGAATGCATCCACATATTTCATTAGGAAGACACATTTACAACAAGAATAAAATAGTCTGATTTAGCCAAAAATAAAATCCTAATAAGTATCAGAACAAACCACGTTCCAGATACACCATCAGATGTAACAGAAGGAAGTAGAGAAGTCTATAAAAGCAGAAGCATGGTCAAATTATCAAAAGCACAAAGCTCAAATTAAAATTGTCCATACAATATAGGACTAAGTTGAAGCATAGTAACATGGGAAGCATGAGCAGAAGATGAAACAACATGGCTTTGCATTCACAAATCGTAAAGAGTGGAGGCAGAAATAATCACACACCAGGTTACAAATGCTACATAGTTCTCCATCAAGAGAACCCCAGGCATAAATCAACCATAGAAGTGGGGCATATCAAGAATATAAGACTTTGATACCACAATCAACTCAACACGCTTGATTATCAACGCTCCAATCAACTCAACATGCTTGATTATCAACGCAACACAACTGCACTAAGCTCCCAAAGAAAAAAGTGCAAGTCCAAAAAAGAAGAAAATTCATTTTTTGCCTTATTTTGTCTTTGCTAAGTTGGATTTCTTTTAATAAAGATAAAAATAAAGGAAATAAAGAATGAAAAGAACATTAAGGTCTTGTTTGATAATCCAAGCTTTTTGGCCTGAAAAACAAAAAGCAAAGAAGTTCGTTTGCTTTGACAAAAAAAGCCAAAAAGAAATTCTTATCTTTTTTATCCGTGCATCTCAATATCGGTATGAAAAGGAAATTTTGTTTTTTATTTTTTATAAGTAAAAAGAACCATATAAAAAAGGCATACAGAGAATACCACCTGTATACAAAAAAGCCTCCAACAAAAAGGCTCTATACACATCCGTGTGTATCAAACATCTCCACAAAATCAAGAAATTGATGGAGAGAAGAATAACACTCCTTCACCTCCCAACAATACAGAAGACTAACTATAGAGCTTCTAAGCTTATGTATTGGGCTCTCAATGCAATAAAAAAGCCTTCGATTCCTCTCTCGTCAAACAAGCCACATGACATACAAAGAAATTGTCCGCCAAATCTTTCTCCTTCACCTCCCACCTTTGCTCCTTGCCAACAAAGAAGAAACTTTAGCACACTCGGAGGGAACACGGAACACCCAAACCGTACAAAGCCGCGAAATGATTGAGGACCAAAGATCCCAAGCAATTAGGCAATGCATAAGGAGATGATCTACTGACTCCCCATCTCTCTTGCACAAACAACACCAATTTACAAAAATTATACTCTTTCGGATCAATTTATCAACCGTAAGGGTTTAATTTGTGCCACACACCAAACAAAGAAGTCAACTTTGGACGGAGCCCGAATCTCCCAAATCGCCCTCCAAGGAAAATCAATACCATAAGATCCACATAAAGCCCGATAAAAAGACTTCACCAGGAAAGATCCCGAGAAACCAAACTCCATTCTAACCTATCCTCATATGTCCAACCTATCCTCATATGTCCTAAGATTCGACAACCTGAATAAACTCTCCAAAAGGGACACCATGTCATTCATTGCCCAATCCTACAAATCTCTACGCAAGAAGATGTCCAGGTAGTCCGCCACTAATGCATTTCGATCCACTGCCAACTGATATACATTTGGGAAAACATCCTGCAACTTCTCTCTCCCACACCAAACATGAGACCAAAACTTAACCCTCCTCTCATCTCCCACTACCATTCTAGAGAAGCCCACGAAAACATCATAACCTCTTCTAATACCTTTCCACAGACAACCCCATGAGGCATAGAGACCTCTTATGAAATCCAATCTCCCCACCCACTCCCATACTTAGCCTACACAACCCTCGCCTACACAACCCTCCTCAACCATTTATTCCTCTCACAAGTAAACTTACACAGCCACTTGCTTAACAAAGCTTGATTAAAAAACTCCAGCCTCCTAATCCCCAGGCACCCTTCTCTAATAGGGGTTCACACTGTCTCCCACTCAACCAAATGGTATTTGAACTATTCCCCCAAGCCGCCACACAAAAAACCTCTTTGTAACTTCTCAATCTTCTTCGCCACTGAAGCTGGAATAACAGACAGACAAAGATATGATATGAAATAAGTGGGTAAACTGGACAAAGTACTCTTAATAAGAGTTGTCCTCCCCCCTTTGGGTGAGTATTGCCTCTTTCATCCTGCCAGTCTCTTCTAAAAACTCTCAAGTCCCACACAACCTTAGATTTGAAAGAAGATCCTAATGGCATGCCCAAATATGATGATGGAAGAACCCCTACCTTACACCTCAAATTTTCTTTAAGGCCCGCGATTGTACCCTTCTTACATACTAAAATTCAATTTCAATACCTATTAATAAAGGGCAATATTGTCATTTTGAGACAAAAAGTTAAAAGTTAGAAAAGTCTTGGCAAACCAAAACGTCTCGTAAAAAAGTTGAGTTACAAAATGACTTTTTCTTTTAGCTTTTTGGATAAAAAAGGAAATTAGATTTGGGCTACCAATCAAGTGCCAAGTCAAAGTGATAGTTAAAAGACACGGTTCTAAATAATGATCTTATAAAAGAGAACTTCTGTGACAACCCATACCGACAAATTACACTCATCATCCGGAAAACTCGAAAACAAACTGAGATAATGTTCGTAATCCCTACGATAAGCTTGTAAATGAAAATTGAATGAGACCAAGTCATGGGCCTCCAAAACGAAATTCTTGAGAATTCCTGCAAGTTATTCATCAAAAGTTAATACGGCTATGACGTCTTGTACAACCTAAAACGAACCCAGGCAAACCAAAAATGATCTGAATGACCCAAAACTAACCCAAACATAAAGAAATGATGAAGCTTGAGTGTTTTGGACTCAACAAAATTCCTGAGATAACTTGTGAGCTTTCGTTAACTCCAGTGCAACGTTAGTACATTTTTGGTCCAAATCGGCGACTCAGTAAGAAGAAAACCAACCCGAAGCTCAGAAACGAAGTTCGGGATAGTTCCCTGGAAGTCCGACTTCACGACTTAAAATAATATTTTCAACCTACGGTGAGTTTTTTAGATTTATTCGAAACCAAAAATCTAGACAGTTATTTTACCACGTAGTAGAATTTCTATTGGTAATTGGGACACTTATCACCGTTTGCATGCAATTTTTTCAAAACCCGCCCAAGGCCAACTCTTATATATATGACCCTCCCTTCCCTTATTTATGTTCGCACGAAGCCTCATCAAACACTACATAAGAGAGAGAGAGAGAGAGAGGAGAGAAGAGTTTGAGTCCTTTATTTATGTTCGCACGAAGCCTCATCGGACACTACATGAGAGAGAGAGGAGAGAAGAGTTTGAGGGTGCTGAGAGCTCGAGAGGAAGGAGAGAAGAGGGAGCAAGAGATGAGGAGAAGGTCTGCCACCGTCGCTGCCGTTCTCCGTCGCCGGAGAACCTCAGACCATCGGTAAGTGTTTCTCCTCCCTCTCCCTTACCATTGTCTCCCTCCTCCCCTCACATCGACGCACACCACCCTCACCTCAACCCACCTACACCTCCTCCTCTCAGGTTTCCCCATCCAGCATCGCCAATGCTCCACCCTACCTCTGCACCACCAATGCTCCACCCTACCTCTGCACCACAGTGCACCCCTCACATTAACACTAGCATCCCTTTCCCCTCCGGACCCGTAGCACCCACAACCGCCTCCACCATGCACTGTCACCTCTCCCCCGTTCATTGCCGAAAATTTCCACTTTGCACCACCACCAATTCCACCACCCACCTCCCCAAAACCTCTGAAACTCACTTAGAAGCTTAAAACAAAGGTCTGCACGTGAAAAACCAGAGGCACCGCAAAGAAGACGATCAGGAAGGAGAGGATGGTCGATTGCCTGCCCGACCAGGGGTCGTCCGGGACCCTTTGGTTCCTTAGCTGGCTTCAGTTGAACCCTTGTTTTGGCTGGGCTTAAACAGTATTGGTTCGGCTTGAACTAATGTTTCATAACTCGACTTGAACTGATAACCCACGATTATTTAGAAATTTTTTCAAAAAGAAATAATTAACCAAATACAATAATAATTTTGGAGTCCGGTTATTTGTAGGAAATACGTTAACAGTGATCGAGTAAACTAATTATTTAGCACTTCAAAAATAATTCAAAATTTACCAAAAATGTAACATGATCTTGGACACGAAAATCGAAATTGAACTGTCAAAAAGGCCATTTTACCCCTAACACCGAAAAATTACCAAAAACCCAACACTTGCACATTTTCTTAATATAAGAGACTTTTAAGTGTTACATCGTGTATTCATTTGAAAATACTTATTGAGTTTTCTTGAAGTCCAATAGTTATATCCCCACGCAGCGCAGCTTATGGAAGCTGCTTATCAGCTTTTGCCTCTGACAATTTGTCCTATGCATTTGGGAGTTCAACTAGCAGAAAAAGCTTACTCGACTTGTGGAGAAGCCACCAAAGAGTGCTTGTTAACTTTTGTTGGAACAATCTGACGTGTGTGATATTGAAGTCAAATAAAATAAAGAATCTGATTTAAACCGAGGATTGTGTCCAAAACAATTTTCTTAAGACAAAATTCGTCATCCCTTCGGTGTTCACGAGTTTGAACGGCGTATGTCTCCCAGGATACAACGATTTCTTCACTTCTAGAAGCAGCACAACAATCCAGAAGTTTGACGAACCAAAACTTGTACTTGCAGCACTCTCATAAACAAACCAAAGAAGAAGAGAGGAGAATGATTTATAGGATAGGAAAAACAGAACCTGGAGGTTTCTTTATATAGGCAACGAGGCACTAGTTCAGAAGCCTCCAAACCGCCACTAAAGCAGCCGCACGTTGGTTTGGTTAAACCGAATCGACAGGAACTGGTTCGGACAAAGGGTCGCACCCTTTCCGAACTCCGAATCGTTGAGTCTAACGGTAACATCAAAACGACAGTGTTTTCTCAACATCAAAACAACCGCGTTTTCATTTTCTGAAAAAATTTAAATAATAATAATTTGTTAAATAAATTTTCAGTAAAAAGATAATAATTTAATATTATCTCCCAAGCCCAAGATCCAAGACCCGTCTCGAGCCGCGCCAGGTCAAGCAGACGGCGGCGCGCGCATGAGGTTTTGGGTCAAACCCAAACCCACACATGGCTAGGTCATCACCCAACCATAAAACTTGGATCTCCTTGGAGCCCAAACTCAATTCCAAGTTTGGCTTATATATACCGCATAAATGGTTGTTCTTCAACTAATGTGAGATAGCTTGAATGTTAACACTTTACCATTTTCAAATGGTCCACTTTGGAGTCAATTTTCTCATTCACCCATTGATGATTTTTAACAAGTAAATATACAAGATTAATCACCACATGAAAGTGAACAAATCTTGTTTTGAATTCATACAAAAAATAATACATAGAACCCATCCAAAATTACCTTCAAAGTTTAGCTAATACACTTTGTTAGCCTAAAAGCTTTCAATCAAGCTTGTTTTTGATTTTGATCATAACAACAATTTGATTTGTTTGTTGCTAATGGCTTAGTTGTGTTTGAGATAATATTTCAGGACTTACC
>JAUTBS010087851.1:0-13062 GCA_032361285.1 Aequorea victoria | reverse complement strand
CGGTTAAAGGGATAGTCTGGGGGCGTCCAGTGCCCTTAACCGGGATCGTGTAGAGAAAAGACTCGGGCGCCATCCCGAGGTGACTCTATTTTCGATTATTAGATTCAAGGGTCATTATGATACCCAGAGTTTATATATTTGGCACTATTATTTATTTGTACCCAGTATATCTGCTGTACGTTGATTTCCCACTCTTGTTGAGCATGACACTGTTACCATATGATTTTTAAGACTTTGATATGGGGACATTTGACGTCCAGATGAAAATGAAAAAGGAATGTATTTTTGGAAAAGAAATGAAAATGAAAATAGAGGATATGAAAATGTATTTTCAAAAAGGGGAATGAAAGAAAAGGAAATGTTATGAAGAAAGACATACTATTTATTTATGTTTTCAAGAAATGAAAAATGAAAAAAAAACTTTTCCAAAGACAGGACAGTGAAAAGAGAAATGATGAACATTAAACAGAAATATGTTGTGCAAAGACAAGAAACATTATGAATTATTTTCTTACAGGAAGAAGATGAGAAATGAAATGAAAAAGAGATTGAAAATGAACTTAAAAGAATTAAATGGAATTATGTGTTATATAAATTGCTCTCTTCAATGAAAGAAAGAATCAAATGAAACCTTCCATTTTTCATATACTGTATTATATGTGTTTGCCATGATATGTTATGTATACACTCTATTTTATCTCCTGCTTTACAACTGTATGTATTATGCATGATTCTGCTCGCCAGCTTTTGCTGACGGTGTTTTCACCACGTTATTTTCAGGATAACAAGAAGAAGCTTGGACTTTGGACTCGAGACTTCAGGGGATCCAGTATACAGACCTCTAAGACATACATTATTTATTGTCATTACTTCCGCATACTCTGTATTTGTTATTTAACATTATGATACATTGTTTATTGATGTCTGTTACATCACTATTGGATTTCTGGGCTGTTGACCCAATTGCAAATAAAATGGAGTATTTATTATTAAACACATTGAAGTGAATCTTAATTAAGGTAACAGATCGCTTAATGTTGTTAAGGCTTTCTTAGTTTGTTGGACCACAGGCCCATGAACCATGGCCGGTCACATTTCCCAAAATGGGGCGTGACATTACCTACTAAATGAGGGAATTTTGTGATGTTTAGCGATGTGTCACACCAAGGTTTAGGTTGTGTTTTGATGCAGCATGAGAAAGTTATAGCATATGCTTCACGACAGTTGAAGATTCATGAGAAGAATTATCCTACGCACGACTTGGAGTTGGCAGCAATCATTCTCGCATTGAGGATTTGGTGGCATTATCTTTATGGAGAATCTTGCAAGATCTACACAGTCCACAAAAGCCTAAAATACATTTTCACGCAGAAGGAGCTTAATTTGTGCCAAAGGCGATGGCTTCAGTTGTTGAAGGACTACAATGTGGAAGTTCTCTACCATGAAGGAAAAGCAAACGTTCTAGCAGATGCGTTGAGCAGGAAATCTTTGGGAGGCAATTTAACAGCCCTAACTGTTCAGCATCAGCTTTTGGAAGATCTGAGAAGGATGAAAGTGAAAGTTCTACAGCATGGAGAGACTGCCTTGTATTGCCAGTTGACCGTGAGACCAAGTTGCACAAAGGATGGACAAAGGATTTCAGCATCAACGATGAGAGAATTCTCAAGTTCAAGGATTGAGTGTGTGTACCTGCCAACAAAGAGCTTAGGAAGGAAATTCTGACCGAAGCTCATAATTCTGGGTACAACATTCATCCGGGAGGTACGAAGATGTATCAAGGTCTTCGTGAGCACTTGTGGAGGAACGGCATAAAGAGGAACATAGCGGAATTCATGGCACAGTGTTTAATTTGTCAGCAAGTGAAGATTGAGCATCAACGACCATCGGGAAAGCTTCAACCATTACCACTAGTTGAGTGGAAATGGGAGAACATTATGATGGATTTCGTATCTGGTTTACCTTTCACACGTAGTGCATACGACGCAGCTTGGGTGATTATGGATCGCCTTACGAAGTCAGCTCACTTTCTCGCCATTAAGATGACTTATTCGCTCGATTGTTTAGCGCAGCTGTATGTACGAGAGATAGTCCGACTTCATGGATCACCATTTTCTATTGTTTCGGATTGTGACCCTCGTTTCGTCTTGAAGTTTTGGGGTGTCCTATAGTCAGCCATGGATACTCGATTGGAATTTATATTAGCTTATCATCCGCAAACCGACGGTCAGTCAGAGAGAACCATTAAGACTTTGGAGAATATGCTGAGAGCTTGCTCGCTACAATGGAAGGGTAACTGGGATGATTAGTTACCGTTGATGGAATTCTCCTACAATAACATTTATTACTCTAGTTTGGGGGTTGCACCTTATGAACCCTTGTATGGGTGGAAGTGTAGATCCCCATTGTGTTGGTACGAAGTTGGCGAGTGACAACTCCTTGGACCTGATCTTGTGGAAGATGCATCTGAAAAAAATTTGGTGATTCTAAATAGGCTGTTACCAGCTCAAAGTCGTCAAAAGAGCTATGCTAATATGCAAAGTAGATACCTAATGTTTTCTGTTGGTGACATAGTATTCCTTAAGGTTTCACCTTGAAAAGGAATTATCCATTTCAAAAAGAAGGGAAAGTTGAGTCCCCGATATGTCAGACCTTTCGGAATCCTTGATCATGTGAGGGAGGTGGCGTATCGTGTGGCCTTGCCACCTAGCTTCACCAGTGTGCATAACGTATTTCATGTCCCTATGTTGAGGAGATATATTCATAGTCCGTCGCATGTGATAGATTATGAGCCGCTTCAGGTTTGTGAGAATTTGAGCTATGATGAGCAGCCAGTTCAGGTTTTGGATACGAAAGATAAAGTTTTACGGAATAAGTTGATTCGACTTGTCAAAGTCCTTTGGCGCAATCACAAGGTGGAAGAATCTACGTGGGAGCGCGAGGATGAGACTCGTGAACGGTATCCGTTTTTGTTTGCACGAGGTTAGTTTTAATTTCGGGAACAAATTTCTTTTAAGGGGGGAAGAATGTAAAATCCAGCAAAAATTTTAGAATAATTTTTAATTAAATTAATTAATGAAATGAATTAAATAAATAAAATAGGATTAAATGAATTGATAACATAAGTGTTGAAATATTAATGTAATTAAAAACTTATTTAATCATTAGTGGATTTATCTAGTTATTAATTAATTAACTAATTAAAGGAAGAAAGTATAAGAAATAATTAAAAAGAGGAATAAGTCAAACGTTGCTCCTTTTTCTATGGGATTTGTTTTGAAAGTTGGAGGATTTTGTAGAGAAGATCAGGGAGGGATTCCTCATGTTATGGGATCCCTTCCCCCATTTATTCCTCACAACCCTTAGAGCTCTCTCAGACTCTCTCAATTCTCCTTCTTTCTCTCTCTGTAAATTATCTCTCATAGTCCTCTCTCACAATTCCTCTGTTATCCGCCACCACCAAAACCACCACCCAACACCACCTCTATCGTGCACCAGCACTCATCATAGAGACCACCGAAGCAACCACCACCATCATCCCTGGTCTGCATCACCATTAATGATCTCGGATATGTGATTTTCTCCCTTGTTTCATTTCTGTAGGTATATATATATATATCATATATAATCGCAAATGTTAGTTAATAACCAAGACACCCAAATCACATAAATACATGTTATTTAATAATGTTTATAGGATTAGATCAGAAAACGAGCCTTAGATAATACATATAGATATGTATAACAGCATATATATATATATATATAAAGTTCATAACAGTTATATATATATTATACATAAAATAATTTTAATAAAACTATGATTAAATTAACTAAAAAGATATATCGCAATCATCCTAAAACATGATAATACATCATTAATATTGATTAAAATAAAGAAACGAATCCAAAAACCAAGAAAAATCAAAGCTGGAACAGCCTTTAATGGCTGCTTCGAACTGATGGGTCGACTCATGCCTCGGCTAAGTCGACCTAAGCAACGAGGAAGAAGACCACCTGTGTGTTGGTGTCGACTCATGGCCCTCATGAGTGGACTCATGATGGGTTCCTTGCCTGTGTCGACTCATGAGCTCTATGAGTCGACACATGTGGCATGTCGAGACACCCTAGACCCCTTGGGTCAACTCACATAGTGATTGGATCAACCCATTGCCACTACTTTGTCCTATGAGTCGACCCACAGCCTCTGTGTGTCGACTTACATAGCACTTTTGTGCCTTAGGGTCGATACCAGCCCCCTTGGCATCGACCCTGACAGTTGAGACCCCTTTGGGTCAACTCACAGACGCCATGAGTCGACCCACAAACCTGGACAGACCAACTTAGATAGACTCACCACACCTGTGTGTCGACTCACAGGCCATGCCATGACCAACCATCACCTTGAGTCGACCCAGACCCTCTGGGTGTCGACTCAGCCCTACCATGTGACCTGTATGAGTCGACACAATGGCCTTTTGTGTCGACTCATGGTCGGTAAAATTTAATTAAATTTCTAAAAATTTATTTTAATGCTTAGGTCTTGTTTGGGCATCAGTTTAAAGGATAAAATAAATTAAATTAGATTAATTTAATACCATAAACACATATGGCACGAAACGAAATGGGTTAAAGGACCGTTTGGTAGTTCTAAGTTATTCTTTAGCATTGTTTGATGTTTTGTTATTATTTCATTATATCATGTTCAGTTATTTTGCATCCATTGTTCTAAGTTATTTTGTTATTATTCCATTGGTAGTTCTGAGTGGATCATGCTATTATCTTTCAGTAAAATCTTTTCATTCCCGAAACTTATTTTCAAAAGAAAGGTTTTAGTCTACTTCAAATGTTTTAATGAAAAACTATTTTGTAAATACTTTAAAAGAAATTGTATGTATTTAAATGCTTTTAAATACTTTTAATGTTAGGTATGATATATTGTTCTGTAAATTCATGACATAAAAGTTTTAAAGCATAAAAAGAAAGAAGATTATTCTTTTACTTATATATTATGGTGCGACTTGAGATGTGATTTCTTGGGATATAGAAAAGTCGAAAGAATAGTTCCTCTTTTCGGGGTGAATTTGGCCAGCTAAGAAAAAGTACCGGTTTCATTCCGCGTTGACTTTAGTTGATTCAACGGTTAAGGGACAGTCCGGTGTGAATCCGGTGACCTTAACCGGAATCGATTAGGAAAAAGTCCCGAGCGCCAACCAGTGGTGACTCTAAGATCGATATTTGGATCCAAGGGTCAAGAGACCCCGAGTATATGGCATTGATATTTTTTTTTTTTGCGTAGATTATTCTGTTGCCGGATTATTTATTCCAACTCTTGTTGAGCTTGTCGCCTTTACCATATTTTTTACGATATTGTTATTATCGATATGAGGACACTTGACGTCCATTTTGGAAAGGAAAACATATGTGTTTTCTAGGAAAATGAAAAAGGGAAATATACTTTCAAATAAAAAAATGATTTGAGAAAAAATGAACTGGAGGGTTTGTGATTACCCATTTTCATATAATGTATATACCATTCCATGTTATGTTATCATACACTTTATTTTATTCCTATTTTTAGAACTGTATTGTACTATCATGATTCTATTCACCAGTTTATACTGACGTAACTCCATAACATTTTCAGGTAGCTTGTGAGTTGAGATCTAGCTGATGGACTGCTGTGAGGGATCTATGTTCTCAACCTCTAGGATATCGCATGATCATTTTATCATTTGCTTCTGCATAGTTTATATTATCATATGACGTTATGACATTATAGTTATTGATGCTGTTGACATCATTATGATGAGGTTATTGGGCTTTTGACCCATTCATGTCATGTTTGGACATCTTTTTGGTTGATCTTTCGGCTGTTTGACCCGAGTTAATAAAGGAAAGGATTTTTAGTATTTAAATCCATAAAATTGAATAATTAATTAATTTATAGCTAACTAATTGTGTTTAAGGCTTACTTGGCTTGTTGGGCTAAGGCTCACAATCCATGGTCGGTCACCATTCCCAAATTGGGGCGTGACACATGGCTTCTAGTCTAGCAACAAGAGCATATGTTTCATCATAATCTATACACTCCTCTTGATTTTAACCTTGGGCTACAAGTCTAGTTTTGTTTCTAACTATGTTGCCCATTTCATCATTTTTATTTCTAAAAATCTACTTTGTTACTATGATTGTATTATCTCTAGGTCTAGAAACTAATATCCATACTTTATTTCTATTAAATTGATTTAGATCTTCTTGCATGGCATTTATCCAATATTTATCATTTTTAGCTTCTTGAAAGTTCTAAGGTTCAACTTGAGATATGAATGCTAAATTATTACATATATCTCTAGTGAGAGAGAGAGTGGTTACCCCTTTGGTTGGCTCACCAATGATTTGATCTTTTGGGTAGTCTTTTATCAATCTTCTATAAGTTGTCTCAATTTGTGGTTGACTTAGCTCTCCATTCTCATTTTTCTTATTTGGTTGAAAACTGTCAATGTTTACATCATAAAGCTTTTCCTTTTAAGATTCTTTTCCCAAATCTACACATTCATTATCAATATTCCTTTCAGATAGAGGAATGCTAGTTTCTTCAAAAACTACATGCATAGATTCTTTAACAACTTGAGTTCTTTTGATATAAACTCTATATGCTTTATTCATTGTTGAATATCTTAAAAATATGCCCTCATCTGATTTAGCATCAAACTTTCCAAGATTATCTTTTGTGTTTAATATGAAACATTTATATCCAAACACATAAAAATAACCGATATTAGGTATCCTGCCATACCATAGTTCATATGTAATTTTATTTAGTTTTGATCTAGTAATTACTCTATTAGGTACATAGCATGCAGTATTAACTGCTTTAACCCAAAAGTATTTGGCTAGGTGGTGTTCATTTAACATCGTTCTCGCCATCTCTTGTAGAGTTCGATTTTTATTTTCAACTACGCCATTTGGTTGGGGTGTTGTAGGTGCAGAGAAATTGTGTCATATTCCAATTTTATCAAAGAATTTCTCAAAGTCTTTATTGACAAATTTTCCTCCTCTATCACTTCTAATATTGTTGATTATGGACCCTTTTTCATTTTGAAATCTTTTACACAATTTAGCAAAGTGTAAATGTGTTTCATATTTGCGTGCAAGAAATTTTACCCGTGTGTATCTGGAATAGTCATCAATAATTACAAAAGTGAAATACTTTCAACTCATGCTTGCTACAGATGTTGGTCCAAATAACTCCATGTGTAATAATTGTAGAGGCCTAGTTGTTGAAATATGGTTATTTTTCTTGAAGGAAGTTTTTATTTATTTTCCATATTTGCATGCATCACAAATTTTATCTTTGATATACTTAGTTTTACGAAGATCCTTAACTAGTTCACTAGTAGACAATTTTGTGATTAGATTCATACTAGCGTGCTCTAGTCTTCTTTGCCATAGCCAACTAGTTTCATTAATGACTGCTAAGCATTTTACGTCTTGCGATTCAATTTCATCAAAATCAATAGTGTATAAGTTTTCATTTCTATGACCTACAAATAGGACTTTATTATTGCTCACATTTTAAACTCTACATGTATTAGTTTCAAATATTACTTTATATCATTTGTCACATAGTTGACTAATACTTAACAAGTTATGTTTAAATCTATCTACAAACAAGACATTTTCAATAGATAGATATGAATTCTTACCAATGGTACCAACTCCGAGAATTTTACCTTTGGAGTTGTCAACAAAGCTTATGTGTCCTCCATTCTTCGGTGTGATTGATATAAACTTGTTTTTATCACCCATCATATGTCGGGAGCACCCACTATCTAGAAACCATCTGTTCTTGTGTGGAGTAGACTTTAAGTATACTTACAAAATCAGTCATACAATTTCTTTTGGTACCCACATTTTCTTGGGTCCTTCATTGTTAGTTTTTGTATGATGCATGTTTTTCAAAATCCAGATTTTATTCTTATCTTTACAATCCTTTTTAATATGACATAATTTACCACAATAATTACAACATGATATTTCATGAGTTGTTAGGTCTTTTAAAAACTTTTGATTATTTGACTCTTCATAGCCTATACTGGCCTTATTGTAAACATATCTTTGTTGTCCTAAAAATTTATTGAGATTTTATTCTCATTTTGTAAATTTTGTAACTGTATCAAATAAATCATTTATTTTTATCTTTAAAAATTTATTTTCCTTTTCTAGAAGAGTTATTTTATGATTATGTGATGAATTATCTTTTTCTGAAATTAATATTTCATTTAAAAACTTTCAACTCTTCAAATTCTTTTGAAAGATTTATGATTTTTGTTTTAAGATTTCTATTTTTCACAGTAATCTTTTCAAACTCATAATGTAATTCACTAAAAGCATTTAACAGTTCATCATAATTATTTGGATTAGAGAATATCTCATCATCACTGTCATCTTCCTCATTTGCAATGAGACATAGATTTACTATTTTCTCATCGCTTGATGTTTATTCCTCTTGACTTTCCTTCGAGTCATCCCAGGTAGCTTTGATTGCTCTTTTTCTAAATTTTTTGGACTTCTCTTTCTTTAGAAGAGGACATTCTGTTTTGAAATGCCCCGATTTCTTGCATTCGAAGCATATAGGAAGTTCTTTACTTGGCTCTCCCTTAAAATCCTTCTTGAAAGGTTTTCTTTTAAAGTTTCTTATTCTTTTAAGAAACTTGTTGAACTTTCGGCTAAGGAGTGCTATGTCTTCACTATCCTCATTTGGGTCGCTGGAGTCTTCTTTATCGGATGACTCTTTTTGTACATATTTTAATGTTATACCTCTCATTGCCTTTGGTTCTTCTTCTTCAATCCTTCCTTTAATGACAATCTCATGAGTTATTAATGACCCCATGAGTTCATCAAGGCTGAGTACATGGAGGTCATTGACTTCTTGAATGGTTGTGACCTTTGCATCCCAATCTTTTGATAAAGACCTGAGAATCTTTCTCACACTTTCAACATTAGTATATATTTTACCAAGCAGTTTTAGAGAATTGATAATGTTAGTGAATCGCGTAAATATGCTAGAAATGTTTTCATTACTATGCATTTTAAATAATTTATATTCATCTACAAGCATACTTATTTTAGAGTCTTTGACTTGATTTGTGCCTTCATGAGTTATTTCTAGTTTATCTCAAATTTCTTTGGCTATTTCACATACAAATATTCTATTAAATTCATTTGAATTTAAAGCACAGTAATGTAGATTCATAACTCTAGAGTTTCTTTGCATTTCTCTAATATCATTTTCATTCCATTCTAATTCATCTTTTGCAATGATCATTCCTTCACTCTCTTTAATAGGTTTCTTAGGACTATATACAGTGATTTTCCATAGCTCATAATCTGCTGCTTGTATATAGATTTTTATTTTTGCTTTTCAGTAGTTGTAATTTGTTCCACGGAACAATGGAGGTCTGTTAGTGGATTGTCCCTCATAAAGGGTCGTTCAAACAGAGGTTTCCATAGGATCCTGTTAGACTGTTAAGTCAAAAACAAGAAACGAGACTCTGATACCAATTATTATTCGAACAATGACCCTAGAGGGGAGTGAATAGGTCTTTTAAAAATACTTCTTGTTTAAAACTGTCACGCCCCAATTTGAGAAAGGTGACCGGGCATGGTTTATGGGCCTGTGGCCCAACAAATCAAGTAAACCTTAACAATAATAAGTGATCTGTTTGCTTATTTAAGATTCAATTTAATGCATTTAATATAAAATATTCTATTTTATTAGCAATTGGGTCAACAGCCCATAAATCCAATAATGATATCGTACAACATCAATAAATCATGTGTCATAATGTCAATAACAGTGTAGAGTATGCGGAAGCAATGATAAAAAATAATACATGTCCTAGAGGTCTTTATACTGGATCCCTTGAAGTATCGAGTCCAAAATCCAAGCTTCTCCTTGCTTAACCTGAAAATGTGGTGAATACAACATCAGCAAAAAGCTGACGAGTAGAAACATGCACAGTACATACAATTCTAAAATAGGAGATAAAATAATTTGTACACAACATATCATGGCAAGACATATATAATAAGGTATACGAAAAAGGGAAGTTTCTTTCAATTCATTCTTTCCTTTGTTTAAAGGAGTAGTCATACGACTTATAAATTCATTCAATTCTTTTAAGTTCATTTTCAATCTCTTTTTCATTTCAATTCTTTTCTTATTCTTGAAAGAAAAATAATTCATATTGGTTCTTGTCTTTGCACGACATATTTCATTTTAATTCTCATCATAGCTCTTTTCACTGTTCTTTCTTTAGAAAAATAGATTTTATTTCTGTTTTCTTGAAACTACCTATAAGTAGTATATCACTTTTCATATCATATCTTTTATTTTTATTTTCTTTCCAAAAATACCTTTATTTTTCCTTTTCAGTTGGACGTCAAGTGTCCTCATATCAATATCATAATAATATGGTAAAAGTGTCATGCTAAACAAGAGTGGGAATAATTAAATGGTGCAACAGTTAATAACTGTGCACAATAAAGTAACAATACCATATATATGTACTCGGGGTCTGTTGACCCTTGGATCCAAATCGACATTAAAGTCACCACGGGATGGCGCCCTCGTCTTTTCTCTACACAATTCTAGTCAGGTCAACATGGTTAATCCCATGTGCTTTTCCTTAACCGTTGAGTCAACTAAAGTCAACATGGTTAATTCCATGTATTTTTCTTTAGCTGGCCAAAGTCACCACCTGAGGCGGACTTTTCCTTGGACTTTGTCATATCCCAAGAACATAAGTCTCATGGTCGCATCATAAATATAAAGTAGAGTTTCTTCCATTCAACTTTTGAAACTATTTATACCATGTTTTTGTAATAGAGTACACCATTCAATTTAAAAGAAGTTTAAATAATATTTTTCATTTGAAGTATTTATGTAAAATAGTTTTGTAAAACATTTATTTTAAGTTTTGCATAAAACAAATAGTAGAAGTTTTATATAAAAGAATTTTTATACACAAAGTTTAATAGAAAACATTTTAAACATGAAAAAGCAGTTATAAATAATTTTGGGGGATTAGGGGATTCATTTTGAAAGATAATAGCATGAGATCTACTCACCAGGTGTCCAAACTAGTCTCTAAAAAATGATGATGCAATAAAAATACAACCTGATATACAATGAAATAGAATAAATCATCAAATAATACTAAAATGCAATATAAGACTACCAAACGGTCCCTTAACCCAATTTATTTTTCCCCATTTGAGTTTTTGGTGTTGAATTAACTCATTTTAATTTATTTTGTCTTTTAAACCACTACCCAAATAGGGCCTAAGCATTTTAATTTACTTTAAAAAATATTTTTTCAAAGGTGGCGGCATGATTCGACTCACAAGGGGGTGTGGGTCGACTCACAGAGGTTGGCCGAGGCTGGGGGTGTGTCACAAGGCATCAATGGGTCGACACCCAAGGCTTGGTGTCGACTCACAGTGGACCAACAAGGGAGATGGGTCGACTCAGGCCCTTTGTGAGTCGACCCAAGAGGGGCTGGGGTGCCAAGGGTCGAGGCCAAGGGCACTGGAGTCGACCCCCAAGGCCACCAAGGGCTCCATGAGTTGACACCAGAGGCTGTGGGTTGACTCATGGCCAAGGCAGAGGCGTATGAGTCGACACACAGAGGCTCTGTGTCGACCCACAGAGGTTGGAAAGCCATCATGAGTCGACCCAAAGGCCATGGGGACCCTCACAATTTTTATGAGTCGACTCACAAGGGGTGTGGGTCGACTAATAAAAACGAGGCAGCCATGGGAGGCTTGTTCAGGCTCGGTTTTTCTTAGTTTTTGATTTATTCTTTTTATTTTAATTAAATCTAATAATATATTAATATGTTTTAGGGTATTTTAAACATATTTTATTAGACATAAATTATTGAATCATGTTTTAAATATGAAGATAATCCATGGTGATATAACATAAATATATTCATATATATATTCACTGTAATCTTATATTTTCTTAATTTTATTTGATTGTTCATTCATTCTAACATTATAAACATCATGATAACATATGATTGCATGCTTGTATAAGATTGAATCACTATAAAAGATGTTTATATGATGTTATGATATTAAATATATAGCCTGTTATATAATATTTATATGACAGTCGTATATATATATTTTTAGATCTCAGTTTGTCATTCTAATGATCTATCACGATGATAACTTAATCCTTTGCATGTTTTGTGAATCTGAAACTGACCATTGTGATTTAAAACATAATTCGTATGTGTGTGTGTGTGATTGTATGATTCATATATATTTCATTAAAAGAAATCTATAACAGTGAACATACCCGAAACACCAAATGGTGATGCCGAACCTTGATAAGGATGAAGATGGTGTGATGTTGATGATGGTGCTTGATGGCAAGGCTTGATGGTGGAGGAACCAGAGGATGATGATGGTGGCAAGGTGGCTAGTCGGCAGAGAGCTTGAGGGAACACAGTGAGAGGAACGAGAGAGGTGCTGAGAGATTGAGAGAAAAATTGAGAGAGAGATACAGAAGTTGGGAGAAGGAGTCGTGAGAGGTGAATGGGGAAGGTGATCCCAAAAAAAAATTGGAAGTAACCCATGAAATCAGGGGTAATCCCTGATTGTACTCAACAAATTTCCAAAAACAAAGGGATGAGGGTTGACTGAGTCTTTGGCTGCCAAAAACCAACGAATTTCCCTGATTCTTTCTTTTCTCTTCTCTTTTATTTCCTTCTTCCAATTACTCTAATTTATTAATTATTTTATTTTGTTATCTAGAATCTTCTTTATTTATTTGTCTAATTAGTTAGGCTATTTAATTAATTAAAGTCTAATTTAATTAAGTTAGAAGACTTATCTCATTAATTAAATTAAATTTTATTTAACAAGTTTATTTATTACTTGACTAATTGAATTATTAATCAAATAAATATATTTTAAATTTTTACGGATTTTATATTCTCCCCCCTTAAAAGAATTCCGTCATCGGACTTAAAACTAATCTCATGC
>JAUTBS010087740.1:0-13062 GCA_032361285.1 Aequorea victoria | reverse complement strand
ATAGGTTTTAGAGAGAGAGGGAGCACGAACGAAATGAATAGCCAAAATAGGAACCTCTATATAGGCAAGCTACTTGGGTTGACACAAATCACATTTGGTGTCGACACAAGTTGTGTCGCGTGAAGGAGTCCTGAAGCATGAGACGAGGTGTCGACATAAGGTCATTTGGGTCGACACAAGAAGGTCATTTGGGTCGACACTATCTCTGATGGGTCGACACAAACGTTTAACAGAACAAAAAAAAGGGCAGCAACAGGGCATATCAAAAAGGCATTCAAACTGTCATATATCAGCAAAGTTCAACATGCCAAGTTTTCTACGAATAGCATTAAACCTTTCTTCTTGAAGGGGTTTAGTAAATATATCAGTAAGTTGATTATCAGTACTAACAAATTTTAACTCTACATCCCCTTTTTCAACATGATGCCGAATTTTAATATGATTGGTTCGAGAGTGTTGAATTGAATTTTTAGTTAAATATATAGCATTGGTATTATCACACAAAATAGGAATACAATCATAAAGCAATTTAAAGTCCTCAAATTGTTGTTTGATATACAATGTTTGCACACAACAACTACCTGCAGTTATATACTTAGCTTCGGTAGTGGATAAGGCAACTGAATTTTGTTTCTTGCTTGACCAAGAAATCAAGGAATATCCAAGAAAATGGCATGTTTCTGAGGTACTCTTGCATTCCACTTTGCATCTAGCAAAGTTAGCATCAGAGTAACTCAACAAGTCAAAAGAAGTATGACTTAGATACCATAGTCCTAACTCAATTGTGCCTTTTAAATATCTCAGAATACGTTTGACAATAATTAAATGTGATTCCTTAGGACAAGCTTGAAAATGAACACACAAGCATACACTAAACATAATGTCTGGCCTACTAGCCGTTAAATATTGCAAGCTGATCATGCCTCTAAAGAGTTTTGAATCAATACTCTTGGCATTTTCGTCCCCCGTCTAGTTTTGTTGATGTACTCATGGGTGTACCAAATGGTTTTGCCTCATTCATTCCAAAATGTTTCAAAGGTCTTTAACATATTTAAATTGATTTATGAAAATTCTTTTAGGTGTTTGTTTAATTTGCAAACCAAGAAAGAAATTCAACTCACCCATAAGACTCATCTCAAATTCATTTTACATACACTTAGCAAACTCATTTACCATATCCATACAAGTTGCACCAAAGATAATATCATCTACATATATTTGCACAATCAACATGTCATCATCCAAGCACTTAATGAATAAGGTTGTGTCAATCTTACCACGATTAAAACCATTTTCTAACAAAAATTCACTTAGTCGTTCATACCAAGCTCTAGGAGCTTGTTTCAAACCATAAAGTGCTTTTGTTACTTTGAAAACATGATTCGAAAACTTTTGATTTTCAAAATCGGGTGGTTGTTTGACAAAAACCACTTCCTTAATAAAACTATTTAAAAATGCACTTTTTACATCAATTTGAAAAAGTTTAAAACCTTTATGTGATGCAAATGCAAGTAGCATGCATATGACTTCCATTCTAGCTACGGGGGCAAAAGTCTCATCATAATCAATACCCTCTTCTTGATTGAACCTTGGGCAACCAATCTAGCTTTATTTCTAGTGATATTGTCATGTTTATCCTTTTTGTTTCTAACCAATTTGTTACCAATAATTGTATGGTCACTAAACCTAGACACAAGAGTCCAAACTTGGTTTTTATCAAATTGGTTTAGCTCCTCTTGCATAGCAAGAATCCAAGCTTTATCACCAAGAGCTTCATCTATGTTACAAGGTTCTATATGTGAAACAAGAGCAACATGCGAACACATATTATGTAATTTAGACCTTGTTGTTACTCCACTAGAAGGATCACCTATGATTTGATCCTTAGGATGATTGTTAACTAATCTCCAAGCTTGAGGTAGTGAATTTGATCCATTATTTAGATTTTCACTATCCTTTGGATCCTCTTGGTTTTCCTTAAGATTAACATTATATTCATGTCCATTTAGGTCAATTTGATCTACACCTTCCTCAATTAAGTCAAGATCATTAGATTGATTTACTTTCTTTGAGAATGGGTTAGATTCATCAAAATTAACATGCATAGATTCTTCTACAACAAGAGTTCTTTTATTATAAACTCTATAAGTCTTACTAGACAATGAATAACCAAGAAAAATTACTTCATCCGATTTTGCATCAAATTTTTCCAAATTAGATTTATCATTTAACACATAACACTTGCAACCAAACACTTTGAAATAACCAATATTAGGCTTGTGCCCCATCCATAATTCATAAGGTGTCTTATTAATATTTTCTAATAATAACACGATTCATAACATAACATGCAGTGCTAATAGCTTCGGCCGAAAGATACTTAGGTAGATTATGTTCATTAAGCATAGTCCTAGCCTTTTCTTGTAATGATCTATTTTTACGTTCAACTACACCATTTTGTTGTGGGATTCTAGGTGCCTAAAAGTTTTGTGCAATGCCGTGTTCATCACAAGAATTTTATATATATCCTCATTTTCAAATTCCCTACCATGATCACGGTGAGTGTGTGCCTCATTTTTGTGAACAAGAAATAATACCCAAGTATAATGAGTATAATCATCAACAATCACAAATGCATATAATTTGCCTCATAGACTTTCCACTCGGTTAGGTCCAAAGAGGTTCATGTGAAGTAGTTGCAATGGCTTAGATGTTTAAATATCCTTTTTCTTTTTAAAAGAAGTTTTCTTTTGTTTTCCAAGTTGACATGCATCACAAATTTTGTTTTTAGAAAAATTGACTTTCGACAAACCCTTAACCAAATCCTTTTTAGAAATTTTTGACAATAAATCCATGCTAGCATATCCTAACCTTCTATGCCATAGCCAACTTTGTTCATCATGAGCTATAAAACATTTTACATTTTGATTTGGTAAGTTATTAAGGCTAATTGTATATACATTATGATTTTTATAAGTTACAAATGCAACATGCTCATCATATTTTACAATACACTTATTTGCAACAAATAAGACATTATAATCACTATCACACAATTGACTAATACTAAGCAAATTATGTTTAAGGCCATTAATAAGTAGAACATTTTTAATGCATAAGAAAAAATTATTACCTATATTGCCAACTCCAATGACTTTACCTTTAGTGTTGTCCCCGAATGTGACGAATCCTTCATCTTTTGGCTTCAAGCAAGTGAAGAAACTTGCATTTCCAATCATGTGCCTAGAGCAGCCACTGTCAAGGAACCACTTATCGTTGTTTGTATCTACTTGCAAAGTCATCATGTGTAATGTATCTTGGTACCCATCTTATTTTGGGTCCATAGGGGTTAGTGTAAAAGTTCATGTTATGCATAAAAGGGTGCATGTAAGAACCGACATATCTATGCATTCTAGTAGGTGATTTTTGATAGACTTTCCTTTTGAATTGTCGGGCATTGGTAGGTCTCCTCATAGGTATTTTGGCAACTTTGGAAGGAGAATCACCATTTTTAACCCAAACCTTTTTGGTTGGTTTGTTACCTTTTAATCTAGAAGAACAAGATTGAATAACATGCCCATTTTTCTCACAAAAATCACATATTGCTAATTTGGGCAGTGAGGCTTTAATAAAAGTATTTTTCAAGACTATTTTGTTCTCATGTGGGTTAAAGTCTAGCCCTTCCTTGTTAAAGGTACATCTTGTTCCAAGAATCATATCTAAATTTTTCTCACCTTGAGTAAATTTAGTTATGATCTTAGTTAAGTCCTCAACCTTTTGTATTAGCAAAATATTTTCTTCTTGAAGTTCGGTTGAGACTTTAGAATCATGTTTCTCATTTTCTTTTGCCAAAATTTTTACTTTTGATTTCAAAACAGTGATTTCTTTCTTAAAGGACATGTTTTTCAATTTTAGCTCCTTGATAACTTTCAAGAAATCTTCAAGAGCTTCTTGAAGCTCTTCATTAGAAGGAAAGTCATCATCACTATCGGAAGAGTAAGTTACCTCGTCATTATGGGCCATAAGGCAAAGATTTGCCACTTCATTGTCACTAGAGTCTTGAACCTCTTCACTTGTGTCGGAGTCATCCCAAGTAGCTTTCATGGCCTTTTTTGAGAACCTTCCTTCTTGAGCAGGGGCATTCGGGCTTGATATGCCCAGGTTTGTGATAGTTGTAGCAAACTATCTCTTCCTTCTTCTCCTTTGGATTAGAGTCTTTGCAAGATTGAGCCTTCTATTTCTTAAATCTTCCTCTTTTTTCTCTCTTTTTCTTCAATATTATAGCCACTTTTCTTGTGATCATGGCCAGTGCATCTTCATCATCATTTTCAATTTCTTCTTCTTCCTCAACAGTTTTGGTGGACTTGAAAGCTACTATTTTCTTGATCTTTACATCTTTCTCATCTCTCAATGTGAACTCATGGGTAAGGAGAGAGCCCAAAAGCTTATCAAGGCCGAGAGTTGTGAGGTATTTTGCTTCCTCAATAGCAATCACCTTCAGTCTCCAGTCTTTAGGTAGAGATCTCAAGAATTTTCTGACAAGTTCAACATTGAGAAAAACTCCACCAAGAGATTTCAGGTTATTAATGATAAGATTGAAATGTGTAAACATGTCAGAGATATTTTCAGCATCATGCATTTTAAAGAGTTTATAATCTCTAACAAGTATATCAATCTTCTTGTCCCTCACTTGGTTTGTACCTTCGTGAGCGACTTGAAGTTTATCCCAAATCTCTTTTGCATTTTTACATCCTTGAATCCTATTGAACTCATCAGGTCCAAGTGCACGGTGCATAAAATTTATGGCTTTGATATTGGTTTGCAATATCTTCTAATCCTCGTCAGTATATATATTTTCGGTTTTGGGAGTTATTGTACCCTCTTGGGTGGTGCTAGGTACAAGAGATCCATTTACAATGACTTTTCATGCAGCCATATCTTGGGATTGAATAAAATAAGTCATCTTAGTCTTCCAATAGGTGTAATTTGACCCATTAAACAATGGTGGTCTATGGGCTGATTGGCCCTTGGACAGAATATTATGATGGTTTGCCACGGATCCTTAAAAATGGTTAATTTTTAGAATAAGCACGAGACTCTGATACCAATTGTTGTCCCAAAATTAACCCAAAGGGGGGGTGAATGGGTTGATAAGCAAACTTAAAAAACTTTTCGAAAACTCGTTTAATGCGGAATAAAGCAAACAGTAGAAATAAAATAAGTGTTGAAAGTAAAGAGTTTAAGAGAAGAAAGATACAACCAGATTTATAGCGGTTCGGTCTACCTAGACCTATGTTCACTCCCCAAGCACCTTGGGTATTACAATCCACTTAAACGGATTCTTCAAAATGGGCGAATCGAAGCCACAGTACAACCGGATTCTTTAAAGGGTGAATCGAAACCACCTTCTTTTAGGTAAAGAGCAGCCGAAGTTCTTTTAACAGATTGTTGTAGTATGTTTTTCTCCTTATGTGGGAAGATTACAACAATTAATAACTCACTACAATAAATATTCACTCACTCTCAAGAGGATTTACAATAAATGAGGTGAGGAATAAACAAAGACTTGAGTGTGTAAGAGAAATAAATGAGTATGAGTGACATGCTTTGGCTTCTCTTGCAATAGAATAGTAGAATGATGATTTCCAGTTGTTTGAAACGTTTGAAGTAACTCCTTATATATCGCCTTTGAAAAATATGGCCATTGGGAGCATTAAATGCTTGAAAATCTGAACGTTGGAGCTTCAACATTCTGAATTTTGTGCGCCAGTGTCGACCCAAACAGGTCTGGTGTCGATACATTGAGGTTGGATCTGGGTTGTGTCGATACTTTCTTCGGAGGTGTCAACACATCTGAAACTTGGAAGAGTTTTGTGTCAACACATTTAAATTTGGTGTCGACTCATCCTTGAACTTCAGGAATCCTAAATTGGAAGCATTCTGGTGTCGACTCATATGTCATGGGTGTCGAATCAAATGTCTGTAGGAGCTTGATTGCCTTTGGTCCTTCACTTGTGTCGACTCAGCCTTCACTAGTGTCGACTCAACTGCTTCAACATCTCGAAGGATTATCTTTGTGTCGACTCAAACTATGTTGGTGTCGACACTTTTGCTGAATTTTGGACTTCTTCAGGTTCTGTATCACCTTAAAAAAATTAATATGTAGGCTCACAACCATGATATACTTGTTCTTCAATAATATTTGATTTTAGTGCATTTACATCCTAAAAATACTTACTTATGCACAATCAAACATTAGTAGACATCAAATCAATATGTTGTTATATGTCAAAATCAAAATTTGGGACTTGATTGAATAATCATTGGGCTAACAGCAAGAACTACGACATAAGGCAATGTGAGTCGGCCCAAAGGCAGGGTGAGTCAACCCAAAAGGTAGAAACCCACGACATAGGCACAATAGGTGACTGTGAGTCGACCCAAACGCAGGGTGAGTCGACCCAAAGTAGAGTGAGCTAAGACAGCTCCTCTTTAATTCACCAAAATAGGTCATGAGTCGACCCAAGTGCAGGATGAGTCGACCCAAGGTAAGACAGGTTGTGCATGAGTTGACTAAAAGAGTTTGTGAGTCGACCCAAGGAGGTCTGGCAGTGGTCATGAGTTGACTCAAATGACACATGAGTCGACCAAGACCAAGGCCTGAGAAACAATTGAGGCCTTACCATCATGAATTGACTCAACTTCCTCGGGAGTCGACCCACTGGCAACGGAACCCAGTTCTAAGGTACGTGAGTCGATTTAACCTTATAGTGAGTCGACCCAAAGCTTTGCACCAAAGATTTCAATGGCTGAAATCTCTGAAATCTAGGGTCTTTTTGCTTCATTTTTTTCATGGTTTATTATTCATATTTATTTTTCTCATATTTCCGAGTGATATGATACATACACATAGTCTTTTATGTGATATATATATGTATATATATATATACAGTGGTTATATATATACATATCATCTTTCACGTATTTATATCAGTATGTATATAGATCTTTTTTCTATTTTAATATATGTATGATATCTTCATATATTTATATGTTTACAACTATGTATGATGGCAATATATATACATACATATATCTATTTATTTCTATAACAGAAAAGAAGAGGTTGCAGACGAACCTAGTGAAGGAAGGAGATGGTGGCATCGATGGTGGGTGGTGACGCTGGCGATGGTGATAGCGTCGATGGTGTTTCTCGGCGGTGGTGGCTGCTGGGCAGTGGTTTCAAAGGGAGAGAAAACTAGGAGAGAGACATATTATTGGGAGAGATAGAGGATTATGAGAGAGATGAGATCTCTGGGGGAGGGGAGGACTCTCTTTTTATAAGGGATCATGGCCAAAACTTGAGGGATCACAAATCCTAGATTCCCTCCTTTGAGTACATCTTCCTATTCTATCACCACACAGCTGTCATCATATGCACATCACATGCACAGATATTCTCTTTTATTTTATTTCCAATTCTTTCGTCTCATCTTTTCTTCAAATAATAATTAACATAATTAATTTCTCATTTGTGATTTAAAAAAAAATTCAGAATATTTAAATGTTTACATTTTCTTTATAATTATTAACTTATAAATTTTTAGAATTTATAATTTAATTTATTTAATTAAATTTTAACTGGTTAGTTAATTAATAAATTTATTATGTAAATTACCGGGTTTTATAGAAATGGCCGATTCAAACCAATGCTGGCACTTTTATATATTAGAATAAAGGAAAAAGAGAATATTGAATATTGAACCAATAGTGATGGCCGCTGCAATATACATACGGTTGTTAGTTTTTATCTTGCCACCGCAAATCAGCTTCATGATTGCGTGATTTTCACGATTGATCTTGTTTCCTTTCTGAGGGAGCGTCTGCAAATCACAAATTTGTCGCCCTACCCTCATTTTTGAACCTTGGAATGAGGGAAACACTAGAGGTTCCCTCACTCTATAAATAGAAGGCCTCCCCTCCTTATTAATTTCAAAGAGATTCTGAAGTCCTGTGCCTCCTCGAACCTCTCCCGCCATTAGCACTTGATGTCCTAGACCTTGTTTGAAGTACTGAGGACGGAGACAACCACGTAGTCACTCCCTTGGTGGTTAAAGCACAATCCAAGGGTACGGTTTTCTTTGGGCATAATCATTTTCTTATTTTTCTCCCTTATTGGGTTTTAGTTCTCGTGTCCATTCACTGAGAAAACGGTTATGGTCGTAGCTTCTATAGCTACGGTCGTCCGCTCATGCATAAGGACACATAGTCGCATGCTTCGTAGTTGTGGTCATATCTTTTGTACATACTCTGTACATTTATTCTTTCACATGTTTAGCCTCTCTCTGTGTTTTTATTTGTTGCTTTATGTTGTCTTTCTGGTCATTTGTAAGTTCTACGGTCTTTTACCTTCAAAGTAGAGTCATTACAATTGAGCAAGAGTGTAGACACCCCATTTTGACCGGACATGATGCATAGACCCGTGTCTAGCACTGCCCTATGATAAAAATGTTCATGAGAATAAGGATACCTTTCGACAAGAATAAATCGACACAAGAGTCGCTCCCCATTCATATTCGAACGATTTCCGGCAAACTTTCTTCAAGAGTCATCTACCAATCCTTCGAATATTGATTTAAACCAAAAAACCTCAAAACATACATTTTAAATCCTTTAGTTTGTATTTCAAAAGTTTGGATGGACCTTCTTTGCTATTCGGGACACCCCTCACCTCCGTTTCGGTCAGTTTTCAACCAGACTTCTCTAAAAGTCATTTTAATCACCTATCAAATCAGGTTTTCAATCAAGCCAACTTCAAAAATAATGTTTTCAATCCTTTAATTTATGGTTCAAAAATGGGATAATCCTTATTTTTCAGGAGATCCAAAACCCTTCAACGGACCAAATTGATTCACGGGATGCCCTAAAGGTAGGACCCACCTTTGGGGCCCAGACCAGGAGGGACGAACCGGCCATGAGGGAGGGTCAAGCCCATAGGGCCGGATCGGCGATCCGGGCAATCCATGCCTCGACGAATTCTATTTTACCTGAGACTTTTTCGTATTGATTAAGCTTTATCACTATCTCCTATCCCTCCATTTTCTATCGATTTCTAGTTGTTTTTCACCTTGTAAATAGAGGCCTTCATATTTTCTTTTCCTAGTTTTTTCATAAATTGACTAACAGTTCATAATTCGTAGTTCTCAAATAGTTTGATAGTTCATAGGAGAGCTGATTCTAGTTTTCAAAAAAAAAACTTTTTCGATTTAGTTCTCTAATTTCCTAGTTCGATTTCTAATAGTCTTGAGCGCTCTAGTGTCGATAAGTTCGAGGAAGAAGCCCTTTGAATCTAATTCAGAGTTCATACATCTGAGGGTGTGCTGGGAAAATCAGCAGTCTACAGCTCAATGTAAGTACTTTCTCCCATTTATTAATTGCTTTCATAGTTATTTTTGTATTTTGTAGTTAGTATTTCATACATAAAGTTTTGTTTATACATATGCACAATAGTTACGTAGACATTAGAATGATGTCAATTTTTAACGTCGGTCCCTTTCAGGACCGGGCTCTATCCACATAACTACTTTCAAAATCATGTTTTGAAACTATATAAGTCATAAATCATTTCCAGTTTTTGGACAAACTTCCTTCGTACGTCCGTTTTTTACGTACGACACAATAATAGCCAAAATCTATAATTTTCTACTATAAAAGTGTGTTTATCATGTTGATTATGTATTTTTATGAATTTATTTTTTGAAAAATTCACGTGTATGTCATGCTCATTCAAACCTTTTAAATTATTGCATGATTCATTTCCATGACGTTTGCAAAAAAGGCGTCAGTTTTCAACCGAGGGCTCGAGTGGGGCCCATTTTTTTATTTTTTATGTTTTATAACTGAAAACTATTTTTTCAATATTTATATGCTATAGGCTAATAGCTAAATGTTTTTACTAAAATCTAGCTATTTTTTGAAAGTCAGTCCATCTTGGCCCATTTTGGGATTTTTTGGCCAAAAAATTATATTTAGGACTTTATATATCTAAATTGTATATTTTTCTATCATCTCTTTAGAAATGTTAATAATAATTTAGTTTGCATGTGGTAAGGTCCCTTTTTATTGCTTATAAGAACATAATATCATGTGGATAGGGTCACTGTTGAAACTAACTTGCACACGAGCACTACCCGGATTAAACAATAGGTTAGAAAAATGCTTACTTGTTTGGTAGTAGGTAGGAAGAAAATATAAGAACCTGTGAATTATAATTGGTTATTGCAAAATGTGATAAATAATTATGAATCTCTAGGGTTCTATTCATAGATAGTATGTTTCTTTTCATCTTTTTGCATGCTTGAAACAAAAGTACGACCACGTCTCTTTCTTCCTTAAAATGCTTGTTTTTGGAAAATGTGAGCCTACCTAGTCAATTTGCCTTTCATTCATGCATTAGTTAGGTATATAGACTTAATTTTGAGAATCAATAGTGATGAATAGAGGCTAACCATGAGGTTAGGCTGAGTTAGTGCCTAACACCTTCTCACTCGGTACCTTAGCCCCCGAACCTGATCTCTCGTGATGAAAGGACTAAGCCTAATGCAAACAGAGTCATTCTATAGGTTCTTGAACCTTAACACTAAGTGGAAAATCTAGTTTGTTTTAGATTTTCATTTCGAGATCTTAAGATTGTACTTTAGAATTGATAGAGGTCGTTTCATAAGAATAAGTATCTATTTGAAAACAATATGGTTAAAACAAATAATAAATCTTAACCAAAAGGGTTTCACCCCACGTAGGGAACCTTTTAAATATCGTAATACAGTGAGGGCTACCTACAGATTGCGACTCTGCTGGGAACTAGTTAAGAGGGCTAGACTTCAAAGTGCTATTGGTTCACTCTTTAAGTTTATCCATGTTTTCATTGCATTTAGGAGCATCGACTTTGTAACATCTTGTAATTTCTAAAGAAAATTTTAAAAATAATTAATATTTATCGAGTTTAAAATGGGAAATTTGTTAAGTAATTACCCTTGGCCAACTACTTAAATTTGGAGTGTTGGGGGAAAAAGTTTTCTAAACCTTAAATGGGTGGAGCATGGAACAAGGGTATAAACGTTTAACCAAGATGGAGGCCCTTTTTGGGAAAAATAAAATCTGAATGTTAGGATTTTGGGGGCCTGCCATCCCACCTTGTCCCACCCAATTTTGTCCCCTCGCCAGTACAGAGATCAATCAGGAGATTCCCCAAAAGTAGAATCAGTCTTTCCCTCTCTCTAGAATAGCCAAAACCCACCCTCTTCTCCCTAACAAAATCTGAGAGTTCTTCCCTTTTGTTGTGTTGAGAACGATGAGGACAAGTGAGTGAAGCTCATTCCTAGAGCTTGGAGGACCCTGGAGCTGGAGTGGTGAAATGCTGCTACACCATCCACAGAGAAGGTGAAGGAAAGAACAGAAGAGGAGCGGTGTGAACTGCCTTTTAGCTATTTTGAGATTCGAGGTAAGAATCGTATTCTGGACTTTCTTTCAAGTCACACCATGGAAAACCTTCTTTAATGGAAGTATAGAACCTTCCCCCTCAGTCATTCCTAGCCCTAGACCATGCATCTGTTGGTCCCTATGTTTACCCTTGGTGGGGTGTTTTTATGAGAGAATCTGGGTTATCCTTTCAAAAATTTTGTTAGAAAGACCTTTACGAAGGATCTTAGAGTGTTGGATAAGATGGGTGTAGAGGAGAGAGATTTATAGGTGTTCTTGGGCTTGGAATGAAGTGGAAAAACCAAGCTTTCTCACCCCAAACAGAACCTAAACCAGGAAATAGCAAAAACAGAGCAGCAGTGATTTTTTGTGGTTAGGTCGACCCAAAGAGGATGGGTGTCAACTCAATCCACTTTGCTCTCTGTATCTAGCCTCTGTTATGTTTTGAGTCGACCCAAGGAGGGATAGGTGTCGACTCAAAGAATGTTAGCTCTCTATTGTTCAGCAGACGAGCATTTGAATCGACCCGATTTTCATGGGTGTCGACTCAACTTGTTCTGTAACTCTTTCTTCTCTCGGTAGTTTGACAGACAAAGGTAGGTGTCGACCCAAACTTCCTAGGTGTTGACCCAAACCTTGCTTGGTGTCGACCCAAGCTTAGACCCTCAGCATGTGTCGACCCAAACCTCTAGGTGTCGACCCAAACTCCTTAGGTGTCGACCCAACCCACCATTGTGTCGACTCAAGGCAGTGAAAAAGAATATGTTCCGGTTGGGTTTCTGAGCCTTTGTGGCCACTTTTGGCCTTAAGTTTCTTCATAAAAAATGTACCTAATGGTCATATATACCCCCTGAAATTATACCAAGGACTTCCAAATGGGTTTAATCATTTAATTTAACTTTACCAAACACCATAGGGTGGGGAGACTTCTAAGTTGAGACTAGGACCTATCCCAATGGGATTTAGGGGCCTTGGGAAAACCATAGGGTCATGTCATGAGATGTAGGGACCACGTGGTATTGTTTTTTATACATGTTCATTGTATGCTTTAGGTCAGGGAGATCTAAGCACCGATAAGAAAGATATTGTCCACGAGACTTTGAAGTAAAAGGTGAGAGTGGCTAGTTACATAAAATGAAATGTAGAGAACTTATTTCTATAAATGTTTTGAATAACATGTGTTGTGTGGTGATCTCATGTGTGTTTTCTTTAAAAGCATATTTTGGTGTTAAATGGAGTTGAATTCTTGTTTACCAAATGAAAGCATGTTTCAATGTGGATGATGAGATCATATATGTATCTTCTTGAGTTGCATGTGTTATTTATATATGTCAAGTTATAGTGGGTAACCATCTCGTAGGATGTGGGTGCCTGATAGCCTGAAAGGCTTCACTCCGTGTGTGGGTGGAATTTATGATGGCCTTAAAGGCTTCACTCCATGTGTGGGTGGAATTTATGATGGCCTTAAAGGCTTACTCTTGTGGGAACATTTTATAGCCTTAATGGAATTGCCTCTAAGAGGGTGGAAGTCCAGTGGAGGACAGGATACACTGACCACTAGTGTTTTATATGAGTGGCCCTCCT
>JAUTBS010087629.1:0-13064 GCA_032361285.1 Aequorea victoria | reverse complement strand
CGGTCGACACTTTCGGTCAAAATGGCCGACCCCTTTTTACTGCGCCTTCTCTCTCTCCTCTGCAACAACAAAAGGGTCGACACCTTCGCCCACAACATAAGAAGTGTCGACACCTTCACCCAAAAGTGTCGACACCCTTGTTTGCAGATTCGAAATCTGGGTTTCCAACGGGAGGATTTCAGTGCATTTAATACACCCCAATAGCTAGTTTTTGACCTCTAACGTTCATATTAATGGAGGGATATTTAAGAGGCCTCTCTACATCTTTAATGAAGAGAAAACAAGAAGAGACACAAGAAGAACTCAAGAGAAAAGATCAAATCTCTCTCATCTCATTTATTGCTCTGTTTTTCACTGCCTTTCTTTGAGCCTTTTTTTTTCTCTGGTTCTAAAACCATATCTTGTTTTCTCATCTCCTCTCATTTATTGTAATCTTGATTGTAATTCATTTTGAGAGTGAGTGAATCATTGTAGTGAGCTTTAATTTGTATCCATCACCTCACTAAGGAGGAAAAGAAGTTACGGATACAAACCCTAAGTTGCTGTTGCAACTCTTATACAAATTTTGAGGTTACTCTTCACCATCAAGAAGAAGGAGGCTACTCTTGGACCTTGTTCAAGAAGACGGTTGCTCTTAACCCGATAAAAGAATAGGTTTCTATTGACCTGTAACAAGATAGGTTCAAGCTACCTGTAAAGACATGACTTAGTGGAATCCTCAAGTGTTTCTTGAGAGAGTGGACGTAGGCCGAGATTTGGTCGAACCACTATACATCGTGTCTTGTGGTTTGCTTTCTCTCTTTCTCCTTTATCTCTTTACACTTCTTGCACTTCACTTATTTATTTTCCGCTGCATTCTTGCTCTACATCTAAGTGCTAGAAGTTGAATCGAAAAAGAGACCTTTAAGTTTTAAAGTTGCCTTTAACCTATTCACCCCCCTCTAGGTTGTATATACAGGCCAACACCCCTGTTGTTGCCTCGGGCCCCGGTACTTCGAAGGGTCCCGCTGGCCCGCCTGTCGACCTCTTGAATAATTTTTACGCGGCCCAGACCAAGATGATCGATTTCATTAGGAGTGCCAACCCTTCTCTTGCTGAGGTCAGGACAGTTCCTCTAGCAAGGGATCTGCTGATGGACCTCACTCGGGTAAGACTTATTTCACCCTTTCTTTATCTTTTTAGCTTCATATGTCCAACTTTTTATTTCTCCATTTAATCCCTTATTTCGGTTCTTGCCTTTGCAGGCTTGTACTTAGGCCATTCATATTTCTAGCCATTGCTATCAATGGGAGCAGTTTTATGCTACTGAGAGCAAGAAGACGGCTACTGCACTGACCAAGCTCTCGAGGCTACTAGAGGGAGAGAATAAGGCCAAGCCTGATGCCGAGCAACTGGCTACCAAGGCTCAGAAGGAGGTGGACGATCTTCAGGCTGAGAGGGAGGCCAACCGGGAGGTGGTGAAGGGGCTGGAGGAGAAGCTAGCTAGGGCCCTGACCGAGGTGGAGATAGCTAAGAAGGAAGCGGTCGAGGCATTCAAGGCCTCGGAGGAGTTCGATGTGGAGACCGCTGAATACTATATCAGTAGTTTCAACGCAATAAAGGCTCATGCCATGGCTTCTTTCAAAGGCCTGGACTTCTATCGGTTTCACTGGCAGATGGACGATCTTGTCCCCGAGGGAGGTGACTCAGTTGAGAAGACTGTCGAGAAGTTGCATGTCTGACTTCTCTTTTTGTAGTCTTTTTTTGATACTCTTCTGTCTTTGTGCTCCTCATAAAAATAATCTCTAAATGTTTTTGGAATGGAATGAAAGCGTTTCCAATTGTTCTATCTTTAGTCTGAATGAATTCCTTTCAATTTAATTTTGATTATTTCACTAAGTGTTGGACCTCTCAGTCGGTCGGTCCAGCTGGGTCCCGAGCGAATCTTTTTATTTTGACTGGCCAGAACCTTGGGCATAAATTTGTCAAGTGTTTGGTTCCTCGGTCGGGCTCTCTGATAGCTCTTCCCTTATTCTTGGCTGACTGATGACCTTGGGCAAATGGAATTGCCAAGTGTCTGGTCCCTTGGCTGGGCTTTTTTGGTTAATCTTTTATTTGTTCTGCTTGGTTTAGACTTTATAATCAAATTAGCCTTCTTTAGGCCGATCGAGTGCTAGTTTAGTTTTCAAACTTTTAGTGACCTCGGGCATTGGTTGGATACCTTCGGTTGATCCGACCACCTTTGGGCCGACCAGGTGAGAACCTGTTTGTCAAACTTCGAACCTTCTGGCCTCGGTTGGATACCTTAAATCGATCCAACCCCATTTGGGCTGATCAGGCGAGAACCTGGTTGTCAAACTATGAATCTTCTGGCCTCGGTTGGATACCTTAGATCGATCCAACCTCATTTGGGCCGACCAGGTGAGAACATGTTTGTCGAACTTTGAACATTCTGGCCTCGGTTGGATACCTTAAATCAATCCAACCTCATTTAGGCCGACCAGGTGAGAACTTGGTTATTGAACTTTGAATCTTTTAGCCTCGGTTGGATACCTTAGATCGATCCAATCTCATTTGGGCCGACTAGGTGAGAATCTAGTTGTCGAATTTTGAACCTTATAGCCTCGGTTAGATACCTTAGATCGATCCAACCTCATTTGGGCCGACCAGGTGAGAACCTCGTTGTTAAATTTTGAACCTTCTGGTCTCGGTTGGATACCTTAGATCGATCCAACATCATTTGGGCCGACCAGGTGAGAACCTGGTTGTCGAACTTTGAACCTTCTGGCCTCGGTTGGATACCTTAGATTGATCTAACCTTATTTGGGTAGATATGTAGTTTTATAAAAGCATGAAGACGTATAAAAAAAAAGGATACTTTTATTGCTGCTTATTTTACATGCTTTCTTACTGGTAGTGTTTCCTGAGGTGTTCAGCCCTCCATGCATGTGAGAGTTTTTTGTCGGTCGTATCTTTTAGTCAGTACACCCCGGATCCCAATCGGTCTTCCAATTGATATGGGCCTTCCCAGTTCAGGCCCAACTTGCCCTCTTGGGGATCTTTGGTAGTGAGGAAGACCTTTTGAAGGACCAAGTCCCCTATTTGAAACTCTCTCTTTTTGATATTCTTGTCGTAGTATCTCTTTATCCTTTGTTGGTAGATCGTTGTTCTGAGAGTTGAAGCTTCTCGCACCTCGTCTACTTGATCCAAGCTTTTTTAGAGGGCTCAGTCATTCCTTTCTTCCTCAAAGTTGGCAATTCGGTGGCTTGCTAAACCAACCTCCACTGGGATGACTGCCTCGCTCCCATAGGCGAGCATGAACGGAGTCTCCCCCGTCGGGGTTCAGACTGTGGTCCGATATACCCAGAGGACGCTTGGGAGCTCCTCGGCCTAGAGGCCTTTTGTTGACTCTAGTTTAGTCTCGATCATTTTCAAGATCGTTCTGTTGGTCACTTCGACCTGTCCGTTAGCTTGTGGATGGGCAGGGGAAGAGTACCTATTCTAGATGTCGAATGAACCACAGAACTCTGTAAATCCCCTGCTGTTGAACTGTCAGCCGTTGTCGGTGATAATGCTTCTTGGGATGCCGAATTGACATATGATTGACTTCCACATAAAGTCTACTGCCTTCTGTTTGGTGATTTTTGCCAATGGCTCGGCTTCTACCCATTTGGTGAAGTAGTCAATTTCCACTATTAAGAACTTCACCTGACCTCTCCCGATCGAAAAAGGTCCTACTATGTCGATTCCCCATTGGGCGAATGGCTATGGGGTGGTGATTATGGTGAGTTCTTTTGGCGGTTGTCTGGAGATGGTTGCAAACCTCTGGCATTTGTTGCACTTCTTGACAAAGTTTCCGACGTCTTTTTGAATGGTGGGCCAGTAGTAACTAGCCCTTAGAATTTTTCCTGATAAGATTCAAGCACCCGAGTGATTGCCACATATCCCTTCGTGTACTTCTTTCATTTTGTACTCGGATTCTTCTTTTGAGATGTACCTTAAGTAGGGTACTAAGAAGTCGCGTTTGTAAAGAATGTCACCGATGAGCATGTACTTGCTGGCTCGGTACCTCAGTTTTTTTGCATCTGCTCGATCGATAGGTAACTGGCCGTCTGGAAAGAAATTGATTATACTCTCTGCCCAGATCGCACAGACTTGTGCCAAATTCACTGCTAGTGGTGTCTCTCTCTGGGCGATGCTTGGCTGGGTTAGATACTCTGTTAATATTCCTCTACCCATCTGCACCTCGAGAGCTAAGGCCAGCCGAGTAAGATCATCGACTCGCTGGTTGCGATCCCTGGGGATTCTCTCAATCATGAACTTATCTAACTGAGCTATCAACTTCTCGATGATGACTTTGTAGGATTTCATTCAATCTTCTTGTGCCTCGTACTGACCTTGTATTTGATTGACCACTAGCTATGAGTCACTAAGGATTCTGACATGGGTTGCCCCCAAGGCTAGTGCCAGTCTGAGGCCGGCTATGACCGCTTCGTACTCGGCTTCGTTATTGGTCACTCTGAAACCAAAACGTATAGAATACTCTAGTTTATCTTTTTGTGGGGAGGTGAGGACAAGATCAACACCACTAGCTGATTGGTTTGTTGATCCGTCCATGCTTCTTGTCCATACCTGGTGAGCGTTGAAGGTTACCTCAGCTCCTGGGTTGGTTGTCGAGGGATCGGCCTTGGATTGATTGGGAAGCTGTTCGGCGGATGAGGTTTCGACCGTGAACTCTGCAATGAAGTCTGCCACTGCTTGCCCTTTGATGGCTGGTCGTGGTTGGTATTGGATGTCGAACTCGCCTAGCTCCATTGACCATTGTGCTAGGCGACTAGAGGTCTCTCGCCTTTGCAGTATCTACTATAGTAGTTGATCGGTCAGCACGACTATTATGTGGGCTTGGAAGTAGGGGCGTAGTCATTTGGATGAGATGACCAATGCAAACGCCAGATGTTCCACCCGAGGGTATCTAGATTCTGCTCCCCTGAAGGTTCAACTTGTATAGTAGATGGGTCTCTGAGCTCTTTCAACTTCTCGAACGAGGGTCGAGCTCACTGCCATTTAGGAGACGGTCAGATAGAGTAGGAGTTCCTCCCCAGGAACTACTTGGGAGAGCAATGGGGGAGAAGCTAGGTACAACTTGAGGTCGGTGAATGCCTGTTTGCATGCTTCGGTCCAGTCAAATGACTTCTTCAAGACACCGAAGAAAGGCATGCATCGATCGATCGCCTTGGATATGAATCGATTTAAGGCTGCTAGCCGACCGGTGAGTTTTGTACCTCCTTGGTCGTCTTTGGGGATTGCATCTCTAGGATGGCTTTAATCTTCTCGGGGTTGGCTTCAATCCCCCATTTTTTGACCGTGAATTCGAGAAACTTGCGCCCTGATACCCCGAATACGCACTTGGCTGGGTTTAACTTCATGCTGAAGTTATGCAGCGCTTGGAAAGTCTCTTTGAGGTTCATGAGGTGATCAACAGCTTCTCTACTATTTGTCAACATGTCATCGACATAGACGTCCACATTTCTCCCGATTTACTTCTTGAAGATAAGGTTGACGAGGCGCTGGTAGGTTGCCCCTGTGTTTTTGAGGCTGAAGGGCATAACTTTGTAGCAGTAAATCCCTCCGTCTGTGATGAATGAGGTTTTTTCCTAGTCAGCCTCATTCATCAGGATCTGATTATAACCCGGAAAGGCATTCATGAAGTTGAGGAGTTCATGGCCGATGGTGGAGTCCACTAGCTGATCGATCCAAGGGAGGGGATAGCTATCCTTCGGGCAGGCTTTGTTCAGGTCGGTGAAGTCGATACACATCCTCCATTTGTCATTTATTTTCTTCACCAGGACTACGTTGGCTAGCCATTCAGGGTACCGTATTTCTCGAATGAATTCCGTGTCAGGGTACCGTATTTCTCGAATGAAGTCCGCGTTGAGCAACCGTTCAACGTCGGCTGTTATGGCCTCGTTCCTTTCTTTGGCAAAAACCCATTGCTTCTATTTAACTGGCTTATGGAGCCAATCAACGCATAGGTGATGCGTGATCACCTTAGGGCTGATCCCCATCATATCTCCGTGTGTCCAGGCAAAGATGGACTAGTGTCTTTTAAGGAAATTGATGAGCTCGGCCTTCATATCAAGAGGAAAAGCTAGCCTGATCTGAACCTCTCTGTCTGGTCTGCTCTCATCTAGGCTAACTTAGAGGAGGTCTTTCACTGGTTCTCCTCTTTGGGTGAGCTCCTCATCTCGGACCTCGATCGTATCGAGAGTTAGGGTTTCTTTCAATTTAGACCCTCGGAGGGAGGTGTTGTAACACTCTCGGGCTATGGTCTGGTCGGCTTTGAGCTTCGCCACTCCTTGCTCGGTCGGGTATTTGAGCATTAAGTGGCAGGTTGAAGTTACTACTTTCAGCTGATTGAGGGCTGATCGCCCTAAGATGGCATTGTAGGTTGACTGGAAATCCACCACTAAGAAGTTAACCATCTGAGTGGCCTGCTTTGGGCTAGAGTCGATCATAAGGGGCAGCTCAATTGACCCCAGTAGATGTATCTTTTCTCCTGTGAACCCTAGTAGAGGTGATCTGACCGGGTGAAGCTTCTCTCAACCGATATTGAGGTGGTCAAAGGCGTTGAGGAATAATATGTCGGTTGAACTGCCATTGTCTACCAGGATCCGGCGCACCTTGTAGTTAGCCAGAACCATGGTGAAGACCAGAGGGTCGTCATGTGGCTGCTGGACTCCTCGGGCGTTGACTTCGAAGAAGGTGATAATCTCCTCAGTTTTCGTAGCTTTACCCGGTTGGTCAGTCATACAGAGATTACTGGGACCCTCGGTCCGGAGGCGTCTGGTGTGGGATTTTTTGGAAGAACCACATTCCCCCCCTCCAGCGTACCCTCTGAAGATCACTCGAACCTCCCCTGTAAGGTTTCTGTCTTGGTCCCAGGGGTGGTGGTGGCCTATCTTATTGCCCTCGAGGATTCTCCTGGTTTTACCGACCAACTAGGAATTTATTGGGTCTTTCTCTCTGGATTAACACCTCAATTTGTTCCTTTAGGTCGAAGCAGTCTTTGGTGTTGTAGCCGTGATCTTTGTGGAAATAGTAGTACTTATCAGGATTGCGGTGGTTTGGGTAAGACCTGAGCTTCTTTGACCACCATAGCTCAGGGTCATCCCCAATCTGTAAAAGGACTTGTTGAACAGAAGTATTAAGGGGTGTATACCTCTCAAAGCAACTAGTCGGTATCCTGGGCCGTTTGGAGTTAGCTTGGCCGTGCTGCGATCGTTCAGAGTCTCAGGACTATTTTAGTTGATCGGTTTCATCTCGTTTCTTCCTGTCGGTTTTCTTTGTGTTTTCTCCTTTCTTTGTTAGTTCCGAGGATCGATTCTCTCGGGCATTCATAGCATTCTCGACATTCATGTACTTTTGAGCCTTTACAATGGACTCGGCCATGCTGGTCGGTGGTGCCTTTGCCAGCGAGAAGAGGAATTTTGTGGGCTGGAGGCCACCCATAAATGATGTTAAGGCTACCTTGTCATCGATGTCATCTACTTTTAGAGCTTCAGCATTAAACCCAGTGATATAGTGGGGGAGGGTCTCGGTTTTCCCTTGTTTGACATTGAAGAGGTATGTGGTCGGCCTCAAATGTCGTTGTTCGCCGATGAAGTGTCCCACAAATAATTTTCTCAACTGAGTGAACGAAGAGATTGATCCACTTTTTAGCTTGGTAAACCATACGCGATCCGACCCCTTCAGCGTAATTGGGAAAGCTCGACACATGATCTCGTCAAGGACTGCATGTAGATGCATATAGGCCTTGTATGTTTCTAGGTGGTCCAGGGAATCTTTCAGCCCATCGAAGGCTTCCATCTGTGGCATCCTGAATTTAGATGGAAGGGGCTCGGCCATGATGACAGATGAGAACGGTAAGTCCATCCTCTGATTGAGTTCATCAACAACAACCGCGGTCTTCCCTTTCATAGCTGTCATTACATTGTTGAGTTGATCTTTAACGTCTCTTAGTTCAACCTCCATGGTAGTGGAGGCTTCAGTCCTTTCGAGCTGGGTGCCCTCGGCTCGTTTGGGAGCTCAATTTCTATCTTGGGGACGGGCCCTGCTCTCGGCTATGTCTTCATTCTCGTTCGGCTCCTCTTTCTGGCCTCCGTCTCGGTCGTTGGGCTGTTGGACTAGTGGCTGCCTGTCCTCTAGATGAGGAATTCGAGTGGAAAGGGGAGGCATAGGTAGGAGCCAGGATTGTTCATCGAGCCTTTGGTTGATGGTCTAGTTTTGGTGAACAAGGCCTTGGATTAGTTGAGTCAAATCCTTCAAGTGTTGCTCGACATTAGGTGGCGGGTTCCCTTAGGGGTTGCCCTGGTGACGATTTCCTTCAGAGGCAATTGATCGTGTAGCAACCATTCAGAATATGAAACACCGGAGAGAGAAACAATGATCAGTCGTTCCCACAGACGGCGCTAGATGTTGGTGTCTGAATTTGGATGGTCCTCCGTGATTGGCCTGTCTCCAAAGTGATCGGCTGAATTCTTTCTTGTTCGCCGGTTAAATCCCTGCAGATTGTTAGAACATAGACACTGGTGGGGTGCCAGTCTATTATTCTCCGATGCTAAAGTCAGTGGATAGGCAGTCAATAATCAATGTAGAATGTAGAAAACTGTATGTAGATAATTCGAGATTAGCGTACCTTTGGAGCCTGTGGGTGATTGCTATTTATCATGATGTGAGGGCGTGGAATCCGAGATACGATGGAGATGAATCCCTGATCTCTTGGGATCCGACGAGGTTTTCTTTTATCTGAGCTGAATTCTCGGGATTTGTGTAGATTCGATTTCTGATTTGTTGCTAAGAAAGCTGTTCGGAGTGATCCTGGGCGAGATCGTCGACGTGATTTTGGAGTCGGCTATAGGTGTCTTCCTCAGTCAGTCGTCCGACCGAATAGTTTTGCCCGACCAGACTGAGGGGCTATTTTGGTAGTTGAATTGGTCTTCTGGCTATGGCTGGGAACTCGTCCTCGGTCGGCTAAGATACCCTTTTTATCTTCTTCCCTTTCGGTTGGTTCTTAATGTTCGGTTGCGTCCCCTTCGGTTGGTTTTGGATCGACTGATTTAATTTATACTTATCAATATATATATGGAAAGATAGAATTATTGATGTGACTATTTTTGTGGGAAACAGAGTATAAATAAAGAAAGAGTAGGAGTATTATATTGGTAAAGATATCAGTAAATTAATATTAGGGAGAGAATTTATCTTTAACTCATAATGCCAAACATGACATCCATGGATATATCTCCATGAGAGGAGCTTGACATGACTAATTAGGAAATAAAGAAAAATAATTATTAGAAAACTTGATGTGACACTTCACCAGATTTACAAGTAACCTACCTTCCTACACTCTACCATATTCTCTCATAATTAAATGATTGTAGAAAATATTTATACACATAAATATACCTCAGTAGGAGAAGAATACATGAAATAATTAAATTAGGGAAGAAACCAATCAACGAAAGAATAGTAACTAAACTGATTTTTGAGAGACTTTCTAGAAACCCTTTTGTCATTATAATCTTCCAACACAAACCACTATTACCCCATGTCATCTTGTCCTCCCATGGAAGATTTTATTGCCAAAATTCCCATCAAAGTCGAATGACTCTTGAAAGACTCTTGAAAGACAATTTAGGAAATTAAAAAAAAAGAAAAATTATGAGAAATTCCTCTCCTCCTAGCCTATAAATAGGACACCCCTCCCACTCTTTTTCCAGACATTTTCTCCTCCCCGCTCCCTCTCTAGAATTCGGTTGCCTTGAGAGAAAAAGGAAAGGAAAGAAAAGAAAAAGAAGAAAAAGGAAGAAAGAAGAAGGAGAATAAGAAAAAGTGGAAAGGCAATAAAGCTAAGTCCTAAAACTTCTATTGATCAAGACCAACCAAGTAAGAAACTTCTTGAACTCTTAATTTCTCTCCTAGTATCATCTTCTTATCTCTAATTCTCTCTAAGATAAAAGAAACATAGACAAGAATGGACAAAAATAAAGATGGACCATGGAAATAAGAAAAGAACATGTAGAACCTCGTTCTAGGGAAACTTTGTTATGGACAGAAATAAAGAAGAAATAATCTAAGAAATGGTTAGAACCTTTTTATGAATATGTTATGTTGTTATGTTATGTTTGGATATATGCTTTGGATGTGTTAAAATAGGATAAAGTGATGTTTGTGTGCTAGTATGTAAAAACCATCAAAACAGTATTATTTATGTGCAACTCTAAGAATTTTTGTGAGCACCAAACCTTCACTAAATTAAATCATGTTTCAAAAAGAGTCTCTTTAGGATGTCTTGAGTGTATACAATTTTTGGTTGGACCCCAAAATGTATTTTTGAACCCCTATTCTATTTTTGAAGATTCTATGACAGAGAGACAGAATAACAGCCCACTTTGAACTCTTTTATATTGTTTTATATAACTCTCGTTGATCTAAGCCACCTATTCAAAGAAATTTTTATGGGTCTAGTTTCACCCAATTTTTACAGAACTCACTTTGGACTTGTATATGTTGAGATATCATATTTTCCTCAAACAGACTCATTTTTTGACAATTTCTGTGGTAGCAATTTTCGGACCCTCTTAGGTTCATAACCAGTTCTCGAGTTCTTCATGCCAAGTTTGGCCAACATCATAATATAGCTCTCTGTAACGTTACAGAACTTTCCAGTGAGGTTTGTTATTTTGAACGTATTTTAAAAGCTGTGTGCCAGATTCTGGAATTCTAATTTTGTTGGAAAATAATGTGTTTAAGACTTCACCTATCCCTAAGTCATGTTTGTTTCTTTTTAACATCGTCCATGGGTATGAATGAGTTTTTATGACTGAGATAAATGTTGTATGATTTTAGACTTGTGTTATAACATCTCCCATGCATGGCCTGAGTCTTGGGTGGGGGTATACACCTTATGTCTAGCTTAGCTAGTGTTGGTTATTGATGAAATGTGGTTGTGTTAGACAAGTTCACATAGTTTGTGACTTGGGTATGTTCTTTCTATGGAGTGGGTGGTTTTCCTTCTATATTGTAACATTGTGATGAGTACGGCTGTTGCTATGGTGCACCGGGTCAGACTTATGAATTTAACAACAAACTTGTCTGGACTCATTAGGGAGGTGGTTCCGAGGCGCAATGAGGACTCTTCGCCTGGTTGTACCCCGCTGTCCTTGGGGCATTCATGAGCTAGTAAAGTACGTCACTCTGTTACGGCTCATAGTGTGACAAGGTGGGTCTTAAGATTGGTTCAATCCGGGGGCTCGCATGAACCGGTGGGTATTTAACCCACTATGAGTCATGGTGACCACCAATGGGGGACCAGATCGTGGCTCTCTAGTTATTATTTTTCAGAAGTGTTGTGATTTTTTCGGCGTAAATAAATCATTGTCAAGAATCACAGTATCATCATTATGCATATCATCTTGTGTTATATCTTGCTGGTATGTATTATGTATTAGAAATATTAGGTTTGTGAGTTTCTTTCTAGGCTTTGCAGCTCATGTCGTTTTATGCAAAGAACTGAAGAAGATATGATGACTGAAGATCCCAATGAAGAGTACGTTGAGCCGTGACTCACCTGAATAGGCGGCGTCCGCGCCAAAAGAATTTATATTTTTATAATCTCTTTAAATTATTGTGGGGATGTAATGTACAATTTAAACAGGTTGTGCGATGTGTGAAAATACAATCATTATTATCTTATGATAAATATTAAATTATGATGGATGTTTATTGTTAGAATAACCCTATGAACTATATTTACATCTCTTGGCGAACCAAATTTTTGGGGCGTCACACTAGTTATTCTTATCTTTAAAGTTTCTTAACTTTTTTAACCACTTTCTTAACATCTTATATTTTCTACCCCTTTGTCATCTCAAAAATTGAAGTGAGAGAAGTTTCTTATTTTTATCCCCCTTAATCAAAGAAAAATTGAAAATATGCTTAAAGAGAAATGATATACCAATTAAAACATCAATATATATTAGAGTAAGAATTTGTTCTGAATAGATACAGCCCAAGTGAAAACAGAACAGGGAAAAAAAATCAAAAAAGGTTGTCATCCAAGTCTTTTGTCCTGTGAGGAGTTTTCTTTGTTTTGGACTTCTTTTTGTGGGTGGCGCGAACTCATTTTTTTTCTTTTTCGAAGGCATCAAAGATAGCGGAATCTCAGGCTAACTGCTTGTGTTTTTTCTTGTCTGTGGCAGTCACCTTCTCTTTTCCTTTTCTTGAGACGTGCTCAGTGGGAGAGGTTGTGGCAGCTCAGAACTATTGAGCAGAGATGTCTGCTATGTTGATACCGAGAGCTGTATCAACTTCTCTTTGTTGGTTTTCTCGTTATGCACGCTCATTTTTTTCAGTCGCGATTTTGAGGCAAACCCTTACCCAATCCATAAAATCGTGAATCTAGCGCATAACGGCATTAATTTTGCCCACAGTCCCTTCATTGTATTCATGATGAACACTTTGAATCAGGAGCATGATGGCAGCCATAAACTCATTAATGCTTTGCCTTAGGGACATGCCTATATCGTTGCCGACTTGGCAAGCACTGTCCATGACATGGTTGAGATCCTTCATGATTTGGTTGAGGCAAAGCTGCTCTCGCACCATTTCTGTTTGTTGTTCTTTTATCTCTTCATTTTGAGCTTCATAGACAGTAAGAGTATCATGAAGTCTCTTTGTAAAGACCCAGTTTTTTACCGACACTTTAACCTAGGCGTAATTATACCCTAATCAAGTTAAGACGTGTTAAATCCTAGAGATTGAATCACACAAACCCTAATAGTAAATTTTAATGGTTCAATACTTAGAAGCATCAAACAAGTGGTAACTTAGACTTAGGAATGGAATCAAAATAGGTCAAGTAAGAAACTCTAAGTTCGGTCACCTAGATCGCATCCAAGACTTAAGATTTTGGACTAGGTTCCAACATGAAAATTTAAGTTCATGGACCCATTAATCAAACTAATGAATTAGATTTTAAATTAAAAGTTCAAATAATTACATTTAAGCCCTTCTCATGAACT
>JAUTBS010087628.1:0-20730 GCA_032361285.1 Aequorea victoria | reverse complement strand
GAAAGTGGAAATCTGAGCCAATACTGGAGGCCCCGATTGAGCATAACCCAGCAGACGCAGAATAGGAGAAGGTAAATAGAAAGTGCTCAAGCTGAAGCCAACAAGCAAAACACCTGAGTGCTCCCTGGTTGAAGTCGTCGCCACAAGAATAGTCTACTAGGGACAACGCCAGCAGATGTTCTCACCCGTCTGAGCCTCAAAGAAATTATGCCACTCAGCCAGGGTAACTCAAAGGGACCAAACACCATTTTGAAAAAAGACTCTCGGGACATAAACCCCCACCAGTGGGTACTCCAGAATATTCACATTCTCCATCAACCAGATCTAAGAGAAAAATACAGAAAAAGGAGAGTTGAGCAGAAAAGTTGAGAGATATATAAAAAGAGAGTTGAGTGAAAAAATTTAGAAACATGAGAAAAAGGAGAGCCTAAGTGAGAAAATTGAGAGAAATATGTAAAAGGAGAGCTTTGAGAGATACCTGGAGAAGTAGGAAACTGCCCGCAAAAGAAAAAGAGGCACCGGACTGCACAACGTCCTAACCAATTAGTGTCTCTACCAGGACCAGTGGTACAAAATTCTTCCCCTCTTTTATCTGGGAGGCTACCTGTACTAAGGTAGTGCTAGCATCATCATCTCCCAGGGAAAGAAGAAAATGGGCCAGAAAATAGATGCACAAGGCATAGCGACGGCAAGACTATGGAGTGAAGTTAAAAAGAGAGTCGATCGGACGGAAGTGGCTCACCAGTCAGGATGTGTCAAGAACCCCACCGTGCAAAACGAGAGAAGTTTCACTACCGCTCAAAACGCATAAATCTCGTAGGAGTTTCTTTGGACTCACCGACAATGAAGGAATCAAAACCTCCTCTCGAGGGAAAAGATACAGAATAGCTTCAAACTCTTCGGTGGTCGGATAAAGCTCCTTATCTCCTAACCTGAAAGTATGAGTTACCGGATCCCATAACTGAGTGGATGCCTTCAGAAAATTCTAATCCATCCTCACAGACCTCACTTCAAAAAGTGCATTCAAACCAAAATTTACAAAATTGGTTTGCTCGATACTGGTAAAATCGTTGATCCAGTAAGAGAGAGGATTATGGGTTGAAGAAGCCATGTTGCAGAATCAGGGATGGCTATTTAAAGGAAGGTTGGACATCTTTTTATAGGAAATCTGGGGGATCAGAACCTGGCTTCGAATTTGACCACAACATGGCATTGCACCACCTCAACATGGTTCCTGCCACCTCAGCATGGCGTGCGCCACATCACATGGCGTGCACCATGTCATCCCATTACGGCAATGTGCCACCTCTATTGTAAAAAAGCAGTTTTGTTCTCTCCCCCTGTTTTATGTCTATGCCTGTCACCATTGGCACTTAATGTCTACAGGTGTTAGCGTGACCGCTTAGGTCTATGCCCTGCTATCTCCTAGCATCCATGAATATGTATTCGTAAAAAAAATCAAGTAAAAAAAAAAAGAGTAATAAAACAACACAATCCTAAAAAAGAGCACGCGCAACACAAAAATAATATCTCCTGTATATATGTAATCTTTACATATAACCTCATCCCGTACATAAAAATTCCTTATAAAAAAATATAATCCCTATAAATAGAATCTTGTAAATAGAATCCATGTACGTACTCATCCTGTAAATATTCTTTGTACATAGTTTCCTGTAAATAATTCTTGTACATAGAAATCCATATAAATATCTCATGCATGATCCTGTACATATCCTGTACGTGTGTATAGAACCTATAAATAAATTCATGTACATAAAACCCTGTAAATAGAATCATGTACATAGAAACCCCTGTAAATATCCCATGCATGATCATGTGCATATCTTGTACATGTGTATAGAATCTGTAAATAAATTCGTGTACATAGAACCCTATAAATAGAAACCTATAAATAGAATCCTGCACATAGAAATCCCTATAAATATCCCAGGCATGATCCTATACATATCATGTATGTGTGTATAGAACCTGTAAATACATCCCTGTACATAACCCTTTCTCTACATAATCTTGTACATGCATAACCCATGTGTATAACAATCTCTGTAAATAAAGCGCAATTCATCTATGTATATAAATAAAAAATATCCATACACAAGAAAGAAATGGAAAAGAAACTAAAAAGAGAATGATAAATAAAATAATCCAACTAGGCACGAAGGCCTATCCCAAAAAAAATATAATAATAATAATATATATGCAAGAAAAAGAAAAGTGTATATCGGGCGTGCATCAAATGGATAAAAAAGAAAAGGCAACCTAATCACGTCAGCGATGAGTGCGATGCGAAGGCTCTAGGAGGGAGGATACAGAGGTAGGGTCATTCTCCGATTCAAAGTCCTCATTGTTATCGGCCGGATGTGTCCAAACTCTAGTCCACGGGGCAGATCCCTGAGAAGCAACTAGAGGGGTGGCATGAGAGGACGAGGATGTCCCATGAATAGAGGTACGGCTGACGGAAAGAAAGTGCAAAAAAGAGAAAGAATAAGTACAGTCGAAAAATATACATGTGCGTAAATAAAAAAAGAAAGAAGAAGGAAAAATGGGGGCCTACGAGCAAATAAATGAGAGCAAGAATACTCACCGAACGAGGAGGAAGCTGAGTACGTCGGGGGATGGGATGCATGTGTGCCTCCACAAGCATCTGGGTCTGCTTCCTCACCAAGATCATCAGGCCTGAGAAAGCATTGAGGAGATTCTCCATCTAAGCGCGAGGGACCTAGAGGACCTGAAACATAAACAAAAAACCAAGAAAAGAACATGTTAGACGGACTGACACATTTGGTTAAAAGAAAGGAGAGACACCAAATAAAGAAAGAAAAATAAGAAGTACCTGCTCATCCCCACCATCAAGATGCATCTCTAGTACCTCGGGAGTGGGAATAGGAATGGTACACGAAAACTCGTGAGGAAGGGTAAGCACATCCCAAGGTACTAGAGGCAAGGAAGAAGAGGCCTCACCCGGAGTAAGAACCCGAATGCCAGCAGTAGGAGAGGCTCAAGAAGTCGTGACACCACCAGTAGCAGCAGGAGGAGGACGACCACCCGCCACCGGAGGAACTTGAGACATCGAGGGCTGCCCAGCCTGCACCTCTGCAAGCTGGATGATCATGGTACGTATCAGGAAGTCGAGTGCAAAGGAAGAGTACTGCCCCTCGACTAGGAAATCCCCAGCCGCGAAGCCGTACAAAGCCTCGTTGACATCCTCATGTTACATGACCTGCATCGACCTCATGCTAAAAGGAGGTGGCTGAGGGACCCAGAAATGGTCCATCCCCAGTGACTGCCGGACCACCCGCTTGCCCAGGAACCACTCCTGACAGAATGGACCCTCTAGCCAGCCCGAGCCTCTATGCCCTCCGACACCTGCCAATTCACCTGGAAAACAAACCCGGCACAGGTTACATACAAGAGAAATCACTAAAATAAAATCAAACATGCATAAAATAAACTAATAGAACATACTTCTATAGGGGATAGGTGATCCAGACGGGAACGGTAGGTGTTCAGATCCTTCCCGGCCTCCGTCCTCCCTCGCGTGTCTCGACCCCATCGGGCTGCCTGTGGGATGATTTGGGGATCTGAGTAAGTGTTCTTTGGGTGTGATAAACACAGGAACTCGTAGGCCCACAACTGAAAATGAATAATAATAAAAAAAAATGCAGAAAAGATGACAAAAACACAAATAAGCAGAAAAAGTGTCAGGCCAAATTGTTAAGTGATAAGGTACAAACTAAACTAAGAGGACAAAGAGTGTGATGAGAGTCATACCTCGAAGATTTGCCAGTACTCGACAACGAACATCTTCTTGGCCCGATACACGGACCAGAACCTGGTATATAAGGTGGTCAGCGCTGCTCTTCTCCAGTCGAAGAACGACACCAGCAGGGCTCCCAAGAAGAGCCTCTAAATCCATGTAGATACTCGCCCGCTTGCAAAAAAGAAGAAAAACATAAAAAATTGTCAGATAATATAAACTGAAGGAAGAAAAGCTAAAGAAAAAAAGAGAAAGAGAGAGAGAGTGCATAATCTAACTAAGAAAATTTAAAAAGAAATCCATCGTGTTAAGTAGCACGAAGCGCAGCTTAATTTGAGAACCAAGAATCAAAAACCCAATAAACCAAAAAAAATGTGTAAAACGTTTATCTAGTGATCTAAATTGAAAAATTCCCTCTTATAAAACCTTGAAAAGCGACCTAAGTCAGACCAAAAGTAAAAACTTAATAAACCTAGAAAAACATGTAAAACATTTATCTAGTGATCTAAATTAAAAAATCCCCTCTTACAAAACTTTGAAAAGTGACCTAAGTCGGACCAAAAGTAAAAACTCAATAAAACTAGAAAAATGTGTAAACGTTTATCTAGTGACCAAAAAATAGAAAAATTCTGTCTTAGGAAGTATGAAAGCATAACCTAAGTTGGTCAAAGATAGAAAATTTAATAAATCTAGGAAAGTATGAAATTACTTACCTAATGAATAAAATAAAAAAATTTCCTAGAAAAATATACAAACATTTGTCTAGGGATAAACAAAAATAAAAAATCAACAATACCCTAAAAAATGTGAAAATATTTGTCTAGGGACAAAATCCTAATAATAAATTCTCTAGAAAAATACAAAAACGTTTATCTAGGGACAAAGCCACCAAATCCCTCTCGAGACACGAGCAACACAACCTAAGTCGGTCAGGTACGAGCACTCCTTCCGAACTCAGGAAGCGCGGAACGCAACTTAGGATGACCCAGGGCCGTGTAGCTCATACATCATAAGCGGACATGTGAAGCGTAACCTGTTTCAGGTAGGGCGAAGGGAAGCCTACCCATCTTGGGAAACATTGTTACGTAAACTCACGGGTAAACTAACAACAAACCCCCGAGAAAAATGCAAAAATGTTTTTCTAGGGACAAAACAAAGTTAAATCATATGGTAGCAAAAACCTCCTAGATAAACGTAAAAACATTAATCTATAAACACTAAAAATAGGTCAGTTAATTCTCTCGGGAATACGTACGACACAACCTAAAGTTTGTTGGGACGAACAAAAATCTAACCAAGATGGGACCATTCGGATCGTTCGTTAAGTCGTCGAGCGTAGGACCCAATGTGTTACACCGAATTGGGAAGATCGAAGGGAAGCCCTTCCTTCTTTGGAAACGTCGATACGTAACCCAAAAAAGAGTTAATTCAAAATATTAAAAACACCAAAAAAATGTGCAAACATTAATTTAGGGACAAAAATAGGTTAGTTAATTCCCTCGGGAATAGGTATGACACAACCTAAAGTTGGTCAGGATGAACGGAGATCAAGCCAAGATGGAACCATTCGCATCGTCCGTTAAGTCATCGAGCGCATGACCCAATGTGTTACACTGGATCGGAAAGATTGAAGGGAAGCCATCCCTTCTAGGGAAACGTCGATCTGTAACCCAAGAAGGAGTTAATTAAAAATATTAAAAACACCCTAGGAAAATGTGCAAACATTAATTTAGGAATAAAAATAGGCCAGTTAATTCCCTTGGGAGTACGTACGACACAACCTAAAGTTGGTAGGGACGAATAGAGATCCAGCCAAAATGGGACCATTCGGATCGCCCGTTAAGTCATTGAGCACAGGACCCAATGTGTTACACCGGATCGGGAAGATCGAAGGAAAGCCTTTCTTTCTTGAGAAACGTCGATACGTAACCCAAGAAGGAGTTCATTTAAATTATTGAAAACACCCTAGAAAATGTGCAAATATTAATCTAGGGACAAAAATAGGTTAGTTAATTCCCTCAGGAATATTTACGACACACCCTAAAATTGGTCGAGACGAAAGAAGATCCAGCCAAGATGGGACCATTCGGATCGTCCGTGAAGTCATCGACCACAAGACCCAATGTGTTACACCGGATCGGGTAGATCAAAGGAAAGCCCTCTCTTCTCAAGGAAACGTTGATACGTAACCCAAGAAAGAGTTAATTAAAAATATTAAAAAATCCCCTAAAAATATAAAAATGTTTGTCTAGGAACAAAAATAAAATAAAAGTCCTAGTGGTCCTAGATAAACTGGGACCTGAGGGTTGTACACCACTGGCTCATCAGTAGTGTGTCCACCCTCTTCCGTGACCCGGGCAGCATCAACAGCATCCAGCAAGCCGTCCATCGCAGTGGAATGCAGAGAGTCCTCCAGCTGCTGGGAATGGCTGGAGAGAGCTGCTGAGTCCGACGAAGCCGCTCAAATGGTCAAAGAATGAATCAGAGATGGGGGTCCCACTAGGCTAGGTCGAGACCACTGGGACCTCAGCAGGAACATCAGCCATCTGGGTCGTAAAAGTGGGGTTTTCCTCGTGACCCGAGCTGCCAACCATCTGGTCCTCGTTGTTTGGTATGTTAGTAGGAAGTCAAGAAGCGTATAAAGAGTAAGAGAGAGTCAGAGGTTCACGTGCATCCAAAATGACCCACTTAAAGAAATTTGCGACCCTTGGTATACTTGGTGCTGCGCCACTTCAGTCTAGGTGGCACGCCAACACATGCAGTGCAATGCCACTTCCATCCTCGCATGCCTGGTTAGCCTAATCATCACCACGCGCAGTGCCACCTCCCTCCACATCACACAAATCCATCCAATCAACAAATGGCTCAGCCCCACCTCTATCCTCTTGATGCCACCTCAACCCAATGATAAGTGGCACCAGCCATGTGTCCGCCTCCCGTTCATCAATTTTATCAGTTTTAAATTAAAGAAATTCAAAATTTGGGGTCCATCTCTAATAATTTTTAAAACTTTTAAAGTCATTTCTTGATCATTCTATGTTGCTTACACGCCAATCTTCGTTCTCACACCGGGGTTCTAAAGAATGTCTGTCTCACGACCTTAAACTAAGAGCTTTCTGGGTTCATACCTTGATCTAAATACTGAATAAACCGGTCTGGCTCATGACCTTAAATTGAGTACCTTGGATCCCACATGACCTTAAACTACGCACACGGTCCGACATGACTTTAAACTAAATAAACAGTCTCATATGACTATAAACTACACACGTAGTTCGGCACGACTATAAACTGATGCACGCAATCTGGCATAACTATAAACTGGTGCACGTGGTCCACTCAAGACCTTAAAAGGATAACTTTTTGTTTTGTTTTGTTTTTCTTTGCCTGAGAAATAGTTTAATCAAAAGGGATTGTATATGGTTCTTTGACATTCACTCACCCACGCGATACGGCGAGAGTTTTGTCAAAGAGGGACAACTGTAGACACTCCAATTTTGACTAAATCAAACATCGGCCGGTTGCGCAAGCTTTCCGAGGATGAATGCATACATTAGCAGTGTCGAAGGAGCCTCTGTGTGAGTCTAAGAGTCCAAGAAATACCACAAAACACTCCAATAAATACCCCAAAACATCCCAATACACCCCCAAGACACCCTAAAAACACCCAAAATACCAAAAATATCCTTTAGTGTAGCCCAACCTAGCGCTGCGCCACCTCCAAGTGGTGCACGCCACTTCCATCCAAAAACTAGCCATCATTTCAAAACTCAAGCCACTTCCCTCCAACCAAGCACCATGCCACAACTTTCCATTGCACTAGCCAAGCCATGTCAGAGCCGTAAATCCATATTTATCCCTAACGCGTGCCACTTCTATATGGCGTCATGCCACTTCACCTAGCGCACGCCACCTTAAGAGGAGACTTCGGCTCTAAGACAGCTCCTTACCCAAAAGTCTATAAATAGGAGGCCTTGCCTCTTCAATTTCAAGAGATCACAGATAAGTAAGCCAAAGTTCTGCCAACATGACCCTTGAACCAAAAAAAGATCTCAACTCATATATAACTCAAACTTCCACCAAAATATAAAATTAAGTATAAGTAATTCTCAAAACCCAAAACTAAGACCACCTACTTCAGAATCCCTTGCATCAGAAGGACAACAAAGACTCGAAGATCGCACAGAAGGCCTCCCAGGGGTGTGACGTATTTAAGGAAAGAAGTTTCAGAACTACTTGAAACTTCACTCGTCTTCCTGGATATATGGTAAGTTCCTATTTTCTCATCTCTTTCATTTATCTATCTTTTCTTTCTGTAAAAGTTCTTTTTATTCGATAAAAGCGGAGAAAGAGATCGTTGGCCTCGTTCTCCCCAATTTTGTTTTTTTTGTTTTTTTTAGCTTAAGCATGTTTTCCCGTTTCCTAGAAAAGCATGTTTTTCTTTCTTTTTAGCCCCTTTTAGCTTTAGGAATGCATGAAATGTAAGAATTGGACTTTTTTCCAAAAATCTTACATGAATTCCCATCTTTTTTTATTTTTCTTTCCGTATAAAAACACCCGCACACAAAACAGGATTGTTTTCTAAAAATAGTAGAGGTGGCACACGCCATATCCATAGTGATGCGCTCCACTTTTAGAGTGCCTAGATGTGGCACACGCCATATCCAAGTGGCACGCACCAGGCTTGAGGTGACGTGCGCCACCTCTTCTTAAAATCAGTAGCTTTTTCCTGCATCTTTCTATTTAAACAGAATGTTCTATATGCATCAACTGCACTGATATGCTGTCATCTCCTACTTGACATGCCTTTAAGTGTAAGTATGCATAGAATACCTTAGTTTTAGGTTATGTTTTATTTCTTTGTTTTCTTTTTAATGTTCTTTCTTTTATGTGTTTGCTTTTGATAAATTTAAGTCAAGAACAAAATTAAAAGGTTAAGTAAAGGTCGGTCTTCGGATCGAGCAAGAGGGGTGCCTAACACTTCCCCTTTCGTATCCTAGCTCCCAAACTATTTTCTTTGGTAAGTATGAACTAGTCCCTTGAAAGTTTTTAGTTTCTTGATTTATCCAAAAACTAAGTGGCGACTCTAATTGTGTAACCTTTAACACGGACGCGTTTGGGGAAAGCTCTCTTTTCAAAAACAATAAATCGAAACCACTTTTTCTTTCATCTTTAAAAAAACCTTCAAGAGTGTGTTTTAAGAGAAAAGAAAATAAAAATGAGTGGGGCTTATTGTTGTTTTAATATTTATCAAAAAGTGGGTGGGTTCCTCACAGTATGAAAGGGGAAGGTGTTAGGCACCACTCTTGCCCGATCCAAAGATCATCCTCTACTTAATCATTTTTTTTGTTCTCGTCTTAAATTTATAAAAAAATAACATATACAGAACGGGGGTTGAAGAGAGATCATGTAAAAGGAAGTAAGAAAACAAAACTCAATCTAAAACTAAGGCTTTCTATGCATACTTACACTTAATTGCATGTTAAATGGGGAGATGATCACATATCAGTGAAGTTTACACATAGAAAAACATGTTAAACATAAAAAGAAGCAAAAATTACTAGAAAAGTCACTAATTTTTACAGAGGTGGCGCACACCACCTCTTCACATGGCGCGCGCCACGTAGACATGGTGCATGCCACTTTTGAACATTCTGACAGTAGCGCGCATCACTATAGAAGATTGAGCTCGACACTAGGAAGCCAAAATGGGCCACTATTTTAAGAAAAATAGTGTGTCTTGTGTGCAAAAGTATTTTATATAAGAAGAAATAAGAGAAAAGTATGGCAATTCACATAGAATCTTCAACACATAGTCTAAATCCTACGTTTCATGCATTTTTACATAATTTAAGAAGGCTAAGACACGACTTTACATGCTTTTCTAAGAAAGAAGAAAACATGCTTGAATAGGAAATGAGAATAGAGGTGGGGAGAATGAGGTCAACGACCTCTTTCTCCCCTTTTACCGAATACAAAGAAACTAAGATAAAGGAAAAGATGAAGATGAAGGCTTACCATATACCCCAAACAGAAAAAGAAGTTTCAAGCTATCTGGTAGCTCCATCAAAAGCGGTGCGTTCTATCTTGGAAAGCCTTTCGTATAGCCTTTGAGTCCTCGGAACTGGTCCGGTGGATAGGTTTTTGTTGTTTAAATTTTAAACAAGGAGATTTTAAAATATTCAAGTTGGAAAGTCCAACGAAAGGAAAAAAAGACACAGAAAACCGAAACGGTCCAAAGTAAGGCCCAGGAACTCCTAAACCCAAAACTTTAAATACTAATTTGGGTAAAAAATGAGACTATGCTTAACTATAACAGCCCAATTGAGTCACAAACCAAATAACTCAATTTGAGAGTTCAAAATAAGAAAATTCATGAAAGGCCTAAATAGGGCCCAAATTTTTAAAAGCCCAATAGGGAAATTTAATTAGAATTTTGGGCCAAATATTATGATGACCCAATATAAATAAATATTTGATCCCAATTAGTTTATTAATGGCTCAATTAAATTAATTACAAGCTCAAACTAAAGTTAGGCCCAAAACTTGAAAATTTGACCCAAAACTTTAATTTTGGCCCAAAATCCATTATAGTTCTCATAAATAATTAAAATAAAAATAAAATAAGTATTTTTAGACCTTCTAGAAGGTTTAGACTGAAATCCCCATGAGAGGGAGAGTGATGTGAGACTTTAGTGGGAAAAAGAAAAAGAAAAAAAAAAGAAAAAGATGAAAATGATAGTTGTTTGGAAGAATAGATTTCCTACCTCATCAAGTCTCAAAAAGCCTTCAAGGAATAGTGTAAACACATCGAAGAATAGTGAGAGGAGATGAAAAGTGATGTGACATAATTAGAATTAAAATAAAAGAAAAACAAAAGTTTTGTCAAAGTACCCTTAAATTAAGGAATGTGTTTCCCATTAAACCAAACAAGGCCTTAAGAGCTAAGGAAAATGAATTATTGAATCCAAATAAGGTATTAGAAGTCTTGGAGCTCAAGATTTAGTTGGGATTGAAGCCAAATTATAAGAAAAAGAATTGAATTGGAAGTTTGATGGAAACTAAATGAGGAGTAAAATAGTTTTTTCATCCCAAACCTTTACCTATAAATAGGAGGCTTCTTCCAATATAAAATTTATTTGCTCAACATCTTTCCCTCTCTAGAATTTCGTTGGACTCTCCATGGAGAAGAGAAAGAAGAAGAAAAAAAAAAGAGGAAGACGAGGAAAGAAGAAGGAAGAAAAGAAAGGAAAGGAAGAAAGGAGGAAGAAGGAGGAACTTGAAGCTTGAGTTCTCCATCCTTCAACCAAGAAAAATATCAAGTAAGAACTTTTTAAATATTATCTTTAAAGTTCTAAAATTATCTCATACCTATCATTCATCTTCAAACAAAAAGAAGATAAGAACATGGAAGAACATAGGAGAATGATCTTGAATCTAAGAAAGAGGAACTTTCTTGATTCAAAATTATGGTAGAGAAATAAATGGATACCTATGGAAAAGTTAGTAGAAATTTCTAAGATAACATGAAAAGTGATTTTCATTTGGAGAAAAATAATTCTTGCATGGGAAAGAGGGTAGAAAAGAAGGAGGGAGTAAGGAACCTCAAGAAAAGAGCAAAACAGTAACCTTAAAGACCCAATCTCAGATTTTTCGTGCTAGCCTAACAAGGCCTAACAAAACATCTGTTTCAAACAGAGTTGGTGTAGCATGTTATTAACATGTGTGATTTTTGGTTGGACCCAAAAATGTATTTTTGAACCCCCGTGTTATTTCTGAAGATTCTGTGACAGAGAGGCAGAATAACAGCTCATTTTTAACCATTGTCGATTATTATATAAAATTCCCCTTGAGATGATCCATATATCCAAATAAAGGTTTATGCGTCTAGTTTCACTCCAAATTTACATAACTCTCTTTGGTTGAGTAGATTGCGAGATATCTTGATTTTACCAAACATGCTCATTTTTTGACAGATTCCGTGGTATGAATTTCTAAGCCCTTTTATCTTGACTACTAGTCCTCGGTTTCTTCTTAAAGAGTTTATATAACACCAAATCTAGCTCTCTATAATCTTACAGAAGTTTCCTATGAGGTTTGGTATTTTTAAATCTCTGGGGCAGAATCTGAAAATGAGAAGAATATAGTTTAAGAAGGCTTTAAGCAAACCTAAGTACCTAAACTTAAGTTGGGGAGGGGACCATGAGAGTAGAAAGAATGATTAGAAAGGATATTATTAAGAATAAAAATACCCCCACTTGCATACCAACACAAACATGCATGTGTCACATTAGTTCACAAACTTAAGTTTCTATCCTATGTCTTAGGAATCAGAGTTAATAGTGAACCGGAGGGCGTGGCTTGAGGATGAGCACTCGCCTTTGAGGTGGGTATTTTATATCACTAGTTTCGTATTATGAATGTATGAATGGTTAAATTCCTTATGTTTTGATATTTTATGATTTGAGAAAAATTAATGGTGACTTAACTTGTGAAAAAAAGCTATGTTTGCGAACTTGTGTTTTATGAACTGTCTTATGAACATATGTTTTGGAATATAATGGAAGTTAGATATTTTATAAAAATAAACGGTGATCTTAGTTACGAAAGAAACGATATTTGTGGACCTACGTTTTTACAAAATAATCTATGAGCCTGTTTTGGAACTTGAACTTAATGTTTTATAAAAGAATGATGAACATAGAGTAGAACAGAAGAAATATGAAGAAAAACTAATTGATATACTACGTTATAAAAGTTATGAGAGTTCCTATGATATAATATATGTTTTATGAAATGATTTACGAACCTCTTTTGAAAACTAGAACTCAATATCTTTACAAAATGATCCTCAGGAACATAGTAAAATATGAGAACTATGGTTAAATGAGAAATATTTAGAATAAATGAGAAAAATGATATACTTTTATGAAAATGCTCTATGAAACATAAGAATATGAGAATTATAAGAAATGTGAAGTATGAGAACAATTATTGAGATTAAGGAAAAACGATTAAAGGATACATTATGTGTATCAAGATAGCCTTGATATTACATGGTGAGTGCCATGAAGTGGGTATAACGCACACCCGATAATGCGTGGGTATACGCCACTGGCCCACTGTATAATGATATATATGGAATATATAGCACACCCGGTAATGCGTGGATATGTGTCCTGAGTATAATGATAAATAATGTGTTAGCTCTATCACTGAGCATTGTTAAGTGGTTCGGCGAATAATTCTTAGTCCTGTCTAATTAAGAGTAGGTGAGATATTCGGGGACTCAATACTACAACAACTCCTAATTGGGAGGTTAATACAACCTAAGATAATATGAGAAAATATGATTGATAAATGACTAATTATGTTACTACTACTAAGTTGATGTGTGAAACGAAAAGACGTAATTATCACTACTAAGTGAATAAACGGAAATGATATTGGAAATCTTCTGTTGAGAGGTGGTTGTTGAAAAATCCTCCATTGAGAGGTGATGATATTATGATTATGGAATTTCTCCTCTGAGAGGTGAACGATGATAAGATGAAAGATTTCTTTTAAAAGATAATAAACATAGTAACGATGAACAACTCTTTTCAAAGATGTAATTGTTTTTGAGAAACTTATACAAAGAGAAATAACAAAATAAAGATGAAGAGTAAAAAAAAGATCGGAAATGGATCAAGCTTTGAAAAACCCTCTTATGAGGAGATTTGTGGAGAGATGGCAATTTGAAATCTTTTATGATGAAAGTGTGTTTTGAGAAAAGTTATCCTGTTTTAAAGTGCTGAACTGTTTTCTTCTATTGTGCAATTTATAATACCGTTGCTAGTGATTGGTGAGCACATGGATTATAACTCACCCCCACACAGATCTTTGTAATAGGTATAGGTGAATGATGTGCGCGGTCGGGTCCACTGCAAGATTAGGTTTGGGTTTGGGTTCATGGAGATATACTCCACTTGGTATTTCATTTTGGATTGTAAACTGAAATATGAGATAGTGGCCGGAGTGCCCTCTTGTGATGTAAAATTGTGTTATGTAAAACAAATATGAAGGATTCCTTGTATGTTAACATAATTTGGGTTGAAATTGAAAGACAATATGGTTTAGTCTTATTTCCCTCGCATCCCGTGCCCGATTCCCCGGGTCGAGGTCTGACATGGACAATCATTTATCTCCTTGTAGTACACTTCATTACTTTTCAACATCCTCTGTGGTTTAGTTATGAACTGGATCTAAAGAAAGTGGCCAAGGTCTTCACCGTTTTCTCGGTTATGTTCTATGGAGGCATGTTGTTTTATATCTTCAACGAGTGAGGAAGACCAGCGATGGAAGATCTGTGAAGCCATAACCGTCCATGGAGAGAAGGTGGATGGTGGAATGCAATAGAGTGGGGATGAAGCGAAGTGGTCCGAGAAGCCTTACTACAATATGTATTTTTTTTTGCATAAGAAAATGAATAATAAATACTATGGTATGTTGGATCCACCAAATTGATGGACTCGATTACTTTGTCGTTTGTAATGCCCTCTACGTAAGGTTTTAAACGTTGACCGTTCACCTTAACCATTTAACCATTACGTGAATTGTGAATTTCAACGGCACCATGATCGAATACCTGAGTGATAACATAGGGACCATCCCAACGTGAGCGAAGTTTACTCAGAAAGAGACGTAATTTTGAATTGAAGAGTCACACTTGTTGATTGGATCAAAGGACTTGCAGCATATGTGCCTATCGTGAAAGGCTTTGATCCGTGCTTTTGAAAGTTTGGAACTGTTGTAAGCATCATTATGAATCTCATCCAACTCATTGAGTTGGAGTTTCTGGGTGGATCTAGCCACGACCATATCGAAGTTGAACTTCTTTGTGGCACACATCGCTTTGTGCTCAAGTTCAACCGGTAAATGGCATGCCTTGCCAAATACCAGGTGATACGGGAACATCCCGATGGGCATCTTGTAATCTATTCTATATATCCATAGAGCATCATCAAGTCTAAGAGATCAATCCTTACCATCCATTCGGATGGTTTTCTCAATAATTCTTTTGACTTCTCAATTGGATACTTTAACTTGACCACTAGTATGCAGGTGATAAGGGCTGGATACCTTATGTGCAAGTGAGTATTTGCGGACTAGAGTCTCGAACGAACGGTTACAAAAATGGGTCCCTCCATCACTAATGATTGCTTGTGGAAAACTAAATCGACTAAAGACGTTGGTTTGCAAGAAATTGAATATCACTTTGTGATCATTGGTTTTAGTGGCTACCGCCTCTACCCACTTCGAGACATAGTCGACTGCAACCAGAATGTACTCATACCCTAAAGAGGAAGGGAATGGACCTATGAAGTCAATGTCCCATACGTCAAAAACTTTGACTATCAGGATAGGATTGAGAGACATCATGTCTCGATGGGACATCTTACCGGTCTGCTGGCATCGTAAGCGTCTTTGACAAAACTTGTGGGCATTTTTGAAGAGAGATAGTCAGTAAAATCCACTTTAAAAGACCTTGACGATGGTTTTTTTCTCATTGAAATAGCCACCATAGGCGATAGTGTGACAAAACATAAGAATGCTATGAAATTCACTCTCAGAGACACCTACAGATGACCTAATCAGGGTAATATTTGAGTAGTTTAGGATATTCCCAAAAATTGAACTTTACTTGGGAGAAAAAACGGTCATTATCTTGCTTAGACCAAGTTAACAGGATTTTCCCCACAGCATGATAGTTCACAATGTGCGCAAACCATGGAGGATTGGATAGAAAAACAACAAAGAGTTTGTTGTTAGGGAATGAATCCCGCAATGGATTTGGGTCACTAGAAGGCTCAAAGATGAGTTGCGATAAATGATTAGGAACTGATTTTTGAAACCCTTTTTATCCTAACTTTTGAAATTTAACTCTTGCAATAGAAGTATCCACCTAATCAACCTAGGTTTCATGTCTTTCTTAGAAAGCAAATGTCGTAACGCGTCATGATTACTGAAGACAATAACCTTAGATCCTAGGAGATAAGATCAGAATTTGTGCAGCGCAAATACTACTGCAAATAACTCATTCTCAGTCTTGGTGTAATTCATTTGAGCGTTAGAGAGGGTCTTACTTGCATAGTAAATGACTTGGTGAATTTTGTTCATTAATTGGCCTAGAACCGCACAGACTGCATAGTCAGAAGTGTCACATATGATTTCAAAGTGAAGGGACCAATCAGGTGATTGCATGATAGAGACTAACAACAAAGCGTCACGAAGCTTTGTGAAAGACTCCATGCAAGACTCTGTAAAGAGGAATGAGGATTCTTTGGCTTGAAGGTCACACAAGGATATGGAGATTTTACTAAAGTCTTTAATGAATCGCCGATAAAAACTAGAGTGTCCTAAAAATAATCAGATTTGTTTGACAAAAGAAGGGGGTTGAAGTTTAGAGATGAGGTCAATTTTGACTTTATCAACTTTGATCCACCTTTTAGACGCGACATGCCCTAAGAAGATTCCCTCTTAAATCATAAAATGGATCTTTTTCCAACTTAGCACCAAGTTTGTCTCCATGCAACATTGATGCACTTTAGCAAGATTAGTGAGACAAACTTCAAATGACGTATCAAAGATTGAAAAATCATCCATGAAGACTTTGAGAAACATTTCCATCATGTTGGAAAAGAGGGACATCATACACCTTTGAAAAGTCGTTGGTGCATTGCACAGTAAAAATGGCATACGCTGGTAGGCAAAAATGCCAAAGGAACACGTGGACGTAGTTTCCATTTGGTTATCGGGGTGGATTGAAATTTGATTGTATCCTAAATAACCATCTAGAAAGTAATAGAAACTCTACCCAGCTAACTATTCTAAGATTTGATCTATGAATGGCAATGGAAAATGATCATTCCTAGTCATGGAATTCAGTTTTTAGTAGTCGATGGACACACGCCAACCAATAATTATGCGTGTAGGAACCAACTTACCTTTCTCATTGATCACAACAGTGAGGTCAGACTTGTTTTGAACCACTTGTGTCAAACTTACCTACTTACTATCAGAAATTGAATAAATAATAACCGCATTCAACAACTTAACCATTTCTTTCATGACCACATCTTCCATGTTAGAGTTTAGCCATCTTTTCATTTCACAGGAAGGTTTATCATCATCTTCGTAATGAATGCGATGCATGCAAATAGAGGGATCAATGCATTTCAAGTCATCTATGGACCACTCTATAGCACCCTTGTGCTCATTAAGCACAACCAAGAGTTGATTTTCTTAACCCGTAGACAAGAAGAAGCAATTATGATAGGTATGGTGTCATTAGGTCTAAGAAATATGTATTTGAGTGTTGCTGGCAAGGTCTTCAACTCAAGCTTTGGTGGTGCTTCTATAGAGAGAAGGGTTGGTTCACTCAAAAGAGGAGGCAGTGGTTCAACTCTGACTTTTCATGAGAATGAATTCAAAAGAGGATTAGAATCTAGTAAAGAATTCACGTCCTTAATGGATTGGTCCATGTCAAAATCATAACCAAAGTGTGCTAAACATGCCTCTAAAGGATCATTGGTTAGAATGTAAGGGAGTTCTTCTTTAACCAACTCATGAACAATATTAACTACAAAGCAATCTACCTCTTGAGGAGATTGTTGAGAAGCACTGAAAATATTAAGCCTAATCTTCATGTTATCGAATGAGACATCCATCACCCTTGTTCTGCAGTTGATGCAGGCATTAGCTATGGCCAAGAAGGGTCAACCTAGAATGATGGGTGTTTATCTCTTTAAGTTTTGCACTGGTTCCATGTCAAGTACTACGAAGTAAACAGGAAAGAAGAACTTATTTACCTTGACAAGGACATCCTCTATTATCCCCTGGGCTACCTTAACGGAATGGTTAGCTAACTGCAAGGTCACAGTGGTGGGCTTCAACTCACTAAGACCAAACTATTCATAAACCGAGTATGACAAGAGGCTCACATTTACTCCAAGATCTAAAAATGCTCCATCTATCAAATAGTTTCCTATTACGTATGGGATAGTTGGGAAACATGGGTCTTTCATCTTATGAGGGAAAGGATATTGGAGAATCAAACTTATTTGCTCGGTAAGAAGAATCTTCTTAGACACATGGGTCTAAGATTTGTACTTTTGGGCGCAAAGATCCTTTAAGAACTTGGAATACAAGGGTTCTTGCTTGATAGCATCTAGAAGAGGGAAATTTATCTTAACTTATTTAAAAACTTCAAGCATGTCTTTCATGGATTTTTCTTTCTTAGAAAATGGAGATTGTGTTCAAGATAAGTGGGAAACAGTGCCTTCGGCACATATGGCAGTGCCCTGGAGGATGTAACGAGAGAAAGAGGAAGGGTCTCCTCTTTGGACTTAGATTCCCGGTGCTTGCTACTTTTAGGAGGAATTTGCGTGATTTCTCCAACCCGGGTTGTACGTGTTGAAAAATGGGTCATTTCACGATCTAGAAAAACCTTGGGTTGAATTGACTTGTTCTTGGAAAAATTTAGGAGACTGAGAGACCAAATTGTCACACCCCAATTTGAGAAACGTGACCGGCCATGAATATTGGGTCTTGGCCCAATGAACCAAGAAATTCTTAATTAAACAATTAGCTAATAATATGCTAAAAGATACAAAATGCAAGGAATTTAAGCAATTAAAATCTATAAATAATTAATGTGTGACAATCAGCCCATAATATCTCAACAATGTGTTGTTCCAATCAATTCATAATCAAATGTTATTTATTCAATGCGGAAGCGAAATGCATGTCCTAGAGGTCTTATTCCTGGATCCCATGAAGCTATCGAGTCCATCAACTAGCTAAAGCTGATAAATGGAAACATGCATAATAAAATATAATTGAAAATAGAGGATTCAAAATATCTTGTACTTCAAACATAATCATGGTATGAGATATACAGTATAATCAAAAGGGTGATCACATAACCCATCATTTTTTTGTATAAACAAAAGGGCGATCACACAACCTATCTTTTCATCTTTCAAAATATTTATGTTTTTTCATAGGATCTCGTTATCAATACGAGTCGTCCATATCTCAAACTGGACATCAGAGGTGTCCACAATAATCACAGGACATAAATATGTCAATATTATAATGGTATAGCGATACGCTCATCAAAGAGTGGGAGTATCAATCAGTTATCACAGGAACAGCCTGAGCATAACATAATAACCAATGCCACATCATAAACTCGGGGCATCCTCGGCCCATTGGATCCAGTATCAATAATAGAGTCACCACAGGTTGGCTCCTGGGTTTGTTCCCTAAATGATTCCGGTTAAGGTCACCGAAAGCTCCAGGGTTGTCCCTTAATCGTTGAGTCAACTAGAGTCACCACGAGATTCAGATCTGGTCTGTTCCCTAACTGGCCAGAGTCACCTCCGTAGAGGGCTTTTCCCTGGTCTTTTTCATTTCATTTCTCAAGAATCATATCTCATAATTGCACCATATATATGGGAATCAAAAATTTGTAAAACATTTGTACCATAATTTTACAAGAGAATATCATATAATATCATTTAAAAGTATTTAAAACATGTGCATTTCTTTTCCAAAGTAATTTGGGAAATACGTGAATTTTATTGAAAGTATGTAGCATGTCAATCCACTCACCTGATATCCAAAGCAAGCTCAAATGCAATAGCAATGTAGGGATCCACGTCACCCTGATTTATTCAATGCACAGTTCATTAGCCACAATTAATTCTAATTAAATCGAAACAATAACCAAACGAACTCTTCCCCAATTTATAAGTTTTAAAGTTTGTTTTTGGTATTAATTTAGTCATTAATTGATTTAATTTATTATTAAACTGATACCCAAACAGAGCCTTAACTTTAGAATTAAAACAGAACAGATTTTAAGGACTTTTAGGTATTTGAGTCAACCCAATAGAGTCATAGGCGACCATGAGTTGACACAGTAAGGTCATGTATCGACTCAAAGGCAACAGGTCTCGGTATCTTACTTACAGGCGACTGTGAGTCAACTCAAATAGCTTGTGAGTCGACCCAAGTCCTTCAGGTCACCATGGGTCGATGCAGCAAAGGCATGTGTCGACCCCAAGACAAGAAATTACGGCATAAGGCACTGTGAGTTGACCCAAAGGGATAGTGAGTCGAAAGAGGTTTCTACAAATAAATTGAAAACCTAACTTATCCTCTATTCTATTGGAATAGTAGTAAGTAGGGTGTCGGTCCTCAGGGATATGAAGGGTGAGTTGATAAGATTCTTTGGATCAATTCTTATAATAGTTCTGAAAATGAGTTTGAATTGTTTGAGAGAAAAAGCTAAATAAAAATTAAACTAAGTAAATGAAGATAAATGGTGAGAAGACTTAGGGTTTTGAATCCACTCTAAACTCGTAACACCAATTTATATATTGCTTAAGGAATTATTATTTGAATCTATTTTGATTTGTTAAGCTACAAGCACTAACGAGATCATCAAGAGTATTATCATATTTAAGATCTGGCATAAAATATCTTAACTCAGTACGAATCGTCTTTGACAAAGTTTCAACACGACTCGTCTTTGTCTTAGCATACTCTATCTCAAATCTTAACTACAATAGAATAATATCATTGTATAACAATGCGATTGCAATCACAGAAAATAAACACATAATGTAGAGAAATTTGTTTATTAGAAACTTGAATTAAATCCAAGAACATGAAAGTTATACAATTACAGACTCAAATCAGAAATTCCAAAACAATATATAAATCTAAAGTTACTTATCTAGAGCTTCATCTCCTCCCTAAGAGGGAGGAGCCTAGCCACTCATGGATGGTGGATTTGCCAAAAGCTTGAAGCATGATCACAACGGAGAGCTTCTGAACTTCCTCTCTTCAAGCACTTAGGAGAATTCTGAAGAGAATTCCTTTGTTCAAACACTTGGGAG
>JAUTBS010087517.1:0-13065 GCA_032361285.1 Aequorea victoria | reverse complement strand
GCAAAAGCAAATTTTTTTTTTAAAGAATTTATTAAGAAAACAAAAATAATGAAACATAGGTCATGACAAAAGACTTGAAAACTTATTTGACTCGTCGCCCACATCATATATGCCCAAAAACTCATAAAATAAAGCAACATTCGTGATTAAATGTACCTTTTTTATTGTGTCACTTCATTGTTTTTTTTTTGTTTATATATATATATTATTTTTTTTATTTACTTTTCTAGACTCAAACGATCCTAACACCTTGAGAACTAACCTCAAGCTAGTCAGATCCAACGTAACAAAGGATGCGAGTGACAAAACCCGTCTTAAAAAAAAACGTTGAGCCTCAACTCGACAATAATGAGCCTCAGCTCCACGATAAGATTTCTTTGGAAAATCTTGAGCGAGAGAAACAAAGGGAGCTGGTGATAAAATTCGGCTTAAACAAAAAAAAGGACATCGAGATTCTAGATCTCTAGGCCTAAGAGGGGGTTGCGGAAAAAAAACCTAACTTAAAAGAGCATCAGAACTGCCTCAATACCTTGGGGTTCACAAAGATCCCTAATAAAGAAAACAAAAAAGGGTGCAAGAGAAGCTCGTGTTAAACAAAAAAAGAAACGTAGAGCCTCAGCTCGATGATAAAGGAATTCCGAATTTCTTTAGAAAATCCTGAGCAAGAGAAATAAAGAGTGTGGGTGATAAAACTTGGCATAAACAAAAAATAGGACGTCGAGATTCTAGATCTATAGGCCTAAGTGGGCATCGTAGGAAAAACCCGAGTTAGAAAAGCATCAGAACTACCTCAACACCTCAGGATTCACAAAGATCCCTGAGAATGAGAATGAAAACAGGTGCAGGCGAAGCCCGACTTATTCGATGAGAGACTAGGTCTCAAACGGGAAATGGGTGCGGGCAAAGCTCAGCTTACCCATCGAGGTCCCGAACCTCGAACAGCAAAATAAAAATAATGGGGGTGCGAGAGAAGCTATGCTTATCCGTCAAGACTCTGAATCTCTACGATAAGAAAAAAAAGGGTGCAAGAGGTGCCCGACATATTCGTCGAGACTTATCTCTCTACGGCAAGAAACAAAAGAAACAGTGCGAGCAAATGCCTAATGATCTCTAATGGCAAAGAGGTGCAGGAAAAACTCAACTTATCCGATGAGACTTTCATCTCAAACGGCAAGGGATGTGAGCACAACTCGGCTTACTCTGAGATTTAGGATCTCGTGATGGCATAAAAAAGAGGGTGCGGGAAAAAATTAGCTTATCCGATGAGACTTTCTTCTCAAACAACGAAAGAGAAGATTATCATCGGGAAGCATTGAGTCGCGGCTCGATGAAGAAGAAACTCAAGATTTTTCTCATAAAATTCTAGGCGAAAGACACAACGGGGGAAAGGCGTAGAACCTAACTAAGAACCAAGGAATTGGCAGGGCCCCGACCCAACGACCACGAGACTCAGGATGACGAACAGAGGGTGCAAAAAATAAGAAAGAGACATGGGTCGATGAAACCCGACTCTAACAAAAGAAAAGAGGTCGGGCTAACGGCCCAACGAATACAAAGATTCGAGATAATCCTAGAGGGTACCAGAAAAAGAATAAGGTAAGGGTTGATGAGGCCCAGTCCTAGATGCAAAAAAAAAAAAAAAAGTCGGGCTCAAAGCCCAACAACTATAATGGTTCGGGAAAACCTCAGAGGATCCCGAGAAAAAAATAAGGTACAGGTTAATAAGATCCGACTAAAAGAAATGACGAAGGTTAGGCAATGGCCTAACGGCATCAAAAACACGGGACAACCATAGAGGGTCCCGAAAAAGAGAGAGAAGCACGTGTTGATGAAACCTGACTCAGAAAATACGAAGGTTAGGCAATGGCCTAATGACGACAAACCACTGGATGACAACGGGAAGTCCCAGGAAAGAGAAAGAGATGCTCGGATGATGAAATCTGGCTCAAAAGATAAGACAAAGGTTAGGCAACGGCCTAACGGCGTAAACTACGCGACGGCCATGGGAGGTCCCGGAAAAGAGAAAGGGGAACGGGTTGATGAAACCCAACTTAAACGAAAAGATAGAGGTTAGGTAACGGCCTAATAGCATCAAAAACATGGGACAACCAAGGAGGGTCCCTAGAAAGAGAAAGAGAGGCTCGGGCGATGAAACCCGGCACAAAAGAAATGATGAAGGTTAGGCAATGGCCTAACGGTGTCAAAAGCATGGGACAACCACGGAGGGCCCCGAGAAAGAGAAAGAGTCATGGCTTTATGAAACCTGGCTCAAAGAAAAAAAAGGAGCTACTCTAATCAATCAAAAGAATACATGAAAGAAAAACACATAACCTAAAAGGGGGTTTATCCTAAAGGAAAAATGCTAAGTAGACTAGATGCAAAGGAAAAGGCTAGGTAGTCCAGTAACCGGGTACTTTCTGAATATAGTCAAGAATATACCTCCCCAACCAAGTAGTACTTGGCCAGGTCAAAAAGTACGCAATAATCATTTTTACCGTATCCAAAGGGGCATACGACCAGAAGGCTTCCTTACTTCCCCCACATAGCTCCGAGACAATAAACTGCCGAAGTGAAGGGTAGGCAAGTATTTGGCTTATTTTATTTTCTCCTTTCCTCTTTTATTTTGGAAAATTAACCAATGAAAAAGGGAAGAAATGAGTTGAAAAATAATGCATGCAATGCTAATACTAATGATAAATTTAAGACAAGAACAATTGAAACGTTTTTCAAGTTTAGTTCACTTTCTTAAAGATCCCCAGTGGAGTCGCCACTATGAGGAACCCTCTCAAAAAAACTCACTGCCCTTATTTTCTTTTATTTACCTTTTTTGAAAACACGCTCTTGATTTTAGGATAAAAGGAAAAAAAGTGCAGTTTTATGTTTTGAAAAGAGAGCCCCGCAAGTGCGTCCGTATTAAAGGCCGCACAATTTCAGTCGCCACTTAATTTTTAATGGAAAACCAAGAAAATAAAACTTTCAAAGAACTAGTCCGTACATACCAGAGATAATGGTTTGGGACCTAGGGTATGAAAAGGGAATGTGTTAGGCACCACTCTCACCCGATCCGAAGACCGGCCTCTACTTAACCGTTTCTTTAGTTCTTATCTTAAATTTATCAAAACAACACATACAGAAAGGGGGTTGAAGAAAGAACATCCAAAATCAAACAAGAAAGCAAGACTTAACCTAGAACTAAGGTTTTCTATGCATTCGTTCACTTAATAACATGTTAAATGGGGAATGAAAACACATTAGTGTTGTTTATGCATATAAAAACATATTATTGAACGTAAAAGTTATAGAAAAAGCTATTGAAAAGTCACTAGTTGCAAAACAGAGGTGGCACACGCCACCTCATAACCTGGCACGCGTCATCTAGACATGGTGTGCACAACTTTTGGGCTCTCTAGAAGTGGCACACGTCACTATGGAAGAGTGAGCTCGAAAATGAGAGCTCCAAAAGAGGCTACTGTTTTGAGAAAACAGTGTGCTTTTGTGTGCAATTGTGTTTTTATAATAGAAAGAAAACAAAAGAATAGCAATTCATGTAGGGTTTTCAACAAGTAGTATAAATCCTACATTTCATGCATTTCTACTTACTTAAAAAAAGTTAAGAAAAAAGAAGGAAAACTAACATGCTTTTTTCAAAGAATATGAAAGATATGCATTAACGAGAAATAAAATGAAAATGGGAAGAATTAGGCCAACGGCCTCTTTCTCCCCTTTTAATGAATAAAAAGAAGTTTAAGAAACAAATACTAGAAGATAGATGAAAAATATGAGGAATGAAAGTTTACCGTATGCCCCAGATGAAGAGTAAAGTTTCAAGCAGTTCTGTAGCTTTCCTCAAATATGGCGCATCCTCGGGAAGCCTTCCGTGCAGTCTTTGAGTCCTCGGAGTCATTCTAATGCAAGGGATTCTGAGTTTCAATTAGTCTAGTTTCGAATTCAGCAAAAGTTTGAGAGTTATTTCAATTAAGGGGTCTTCAATTTAGCAGAGGTTTGGCTTGTGTATATTCTGGGCTCCATTTTATAAAACTTTGGTTTGTCAAAGATTACAGGATTAATTCAGCAGAACTTTGAGGCTTATCGGTGAAGGAATCTATTTGGAAAAACTTTAGCTTGTCAAAGATTAGGGGTCTGAAATAAGAGGGGAAAGGCCTCTTATTTATAGACTTTCGGTGAGGAAGTTGCCAAAAGTGTAGAAGCTTCCTCTCAAAGGTAGCGCGCGCCAGGTGCAGGTGGCGAGCGCCACGTGAGTTGTGGTGTGCACCAGGGTTAAAGTGGCTTAGGGTACCTTGACTTGGCATGGCCAGGGGATTTTGGAGGGAAGTGGCACGTCAAGTTGGAGGGAAGTGGCTTAAGATTTGGAATGGCGTGGGGTTCTTTGGAGGAAAGCGGTGTGCGCTACTTGATGGTGGCCCATGCCTGGTAGAGGTGACACTGAGGGGTATTTTTAGTATTTTAGATATTTTAGGATATTTTGGGGTGTCTTGGAGTATTCCGGGGTATTCTTTGGACTCTCGGACCTACACGGAGTCTCCTTCATCACGACTTATGTATGCATTCATCATCAAAAGCTAACAAAACCAGCCTATGCACGGTTTAGTCAAAATTAAGGTGTCTACAGTATTACAATCCAGAATTATCTTAGATACGGATTCCTTCGAAATATAACACTGATCATATTCTAATATTTATTACCCAAACTACATTGTTTATTGAAACAATAACTTTGAATCTCACCCGTAAATAATTCAAAGTAATAAATAATAAAGCACGTCAACATTCAATATTTCTCGAGATTAAGAATCTAAGAGGCCTCGAATAAATCGTGAAATTGTGTAAGTCCAATCCTGCTAGTATATGGATTTTAATTTTACCTTTTGTCCTGTTCAATAAATTCATAGTGTACCGAACACAATCTCTCTTGAATTATCGAATAAATTCTTGTGATTAAGATAAACCACTAAGATTGTGTTTGTGGGGATCCCGCCCTCTATCTTGCCTTCCCCCGAAAATAAAAAGTAAAGGAGAGGGGTTTTCCCTCAAATGTGCGCCCTTGTTAAAAATCGTATGAATTTTTGGAGTCACCACTTGGTTTTCAGATAAACCAAGAAACCAAAAAGTATTTCAAGGCAAACTAGTTTGTCCTTACCAGAGTTCATGGTTCGGGAGCTAGGGTATGAAAGGGGAAGGTGTTAGGCACCTCTCTCGCCCGATCTGAGGATCGACCTCTACTTAACCGTTCTATTTTGTTCTTATCTTAAATTTATAAAAAATAACACATACAAATAGGAGATTAAAGAAAGAACATGTAAAATCAAACAAGAAAGTAAAACTTAACCTAAAACTAAGACTTTCTATGCATTCTTACACTTTAGGCATGTCAAATGGAGAGATGACAACATATCAGTGCAGTTGATACATATTGAGCATACCCTTAAAGCATAAAAATGACAAAAAATGCAAAGAAGATGTTACATGTAATTCTAAAGAAGGATAGATAGACTAAGGAAGCAAGGAAAGAGGCAAATATGCGATTCTACTAAAAGACTAAGGAAGAAAGGAAAGAGGCTAACATGCGATTCTACTAAAAGACTAGCATGCTTGGACATTTATTTAGGAAGAAAAGAAAAACCCGGGAGAATGAGGCCAACGGCCTCTTCTCCCCTTTTTTACCTAATGAAAGAAGTTTTTTTAAAGAAAGATTAAATATATTGAAATAGATGAGAATGAAAACCTACCGTATATCCCGTGAGCTAGTGAAATTTCGAGCCATATCCATGGCCTCCGGGAGTCCTTCCGTGCGGTCTTCAAGCTTTCCAAGTACTTCCTCAAACTAGGCTTCAAACAGCTTTCGTAGCCTTTCCTCACCTACGGTACGTCTCCGGGGAGTCCTTCGCAAGATCTTTGGATCTTCCGAGTCTTTCCAAATGCAAAAGAGTATGAATGTTGGCAATGGTTCGGGTTTGAGATTTGGGTTCGAGGTGTAATTCAACAGAATTTTGGCTTTCTAGTTTTTCTCGATCTAAAAGGGATTTCTAATTTTTTTCATCTATATCTCTCTCTAGTTTTTTTGATTGATCTCTCTAGTTTTTTTCTTTTTATAAAGGGTGGGGAGGGGTTTTATTTATAGAGGATTCGGGCGAGGAGCTAACTTAGTGTCCAAGGCTTTTCTCAAGTGGCGTGCGTCATGTGGAAAGGGGCGTGCGCCATGTCGAGGTGGTGCCATGCTTGGTTGTAAGTCGGTTTAGATTGGTTTTAGGGTTCTGACATGATTTGGTTAGTGGGTTGAAAAGAATATGGCATGACGCTAGCAATTGAGTTTTGAGGTGCCGTGGGCTGGTTTGGAGGGAAGTGGTGTGCGCCGTGCTAGGTGGTGGCACCGAGGGGTGTTTTTGGTATTTTTGGGGTATTTTGGGGTGTATCGGGGTGTTTAAGTTGTATTTGGAAGTACTCTTTGGACTCTCGGACACGTGCAGGAGCTCCTTCGAACGTGACTGATGTACTTTTTGTCATCGGAAGGCTACGAGAACCAACCGATGTTCAGTTTAATAAAAAATGGGGTGTCTACAGGGTCGACCCAAGACACATGAGTCGACCCAGTATGGGTCTGAGTCGACTCAAGTAGGAGGAAATGATGATGTTCCAGTCGTATTTTGGAGGTGTTGTAGACCTTTTTGGCCCTAGGTTTCTTCATAAAATATGTCAGTAAAAGGTATATCAAACTCATAAAAACATTAAAGGGGTAGAACTATATGAATTTAAGATAGATTCTTATATTTGGTTGCTATGTACCTTATAGGTCTTGAAAAGGTTTTCGAGAAGGAGGGGCAAGCACCCAGCGAGAGTGGTGGCCTACCGTAAGACTATCATATAAAAAGTGAGAGTGGCTAGCCTATTCATAATGATTTGCATGCTGTAAATGTTTTACATACAGTGATGAACATGTTTTGTTGTATTCTTGGGTTATGCATTTATCATAATATCAAAAGGAGTTCTTTACTGAAAAGTGTGTTATGAGCATGTGTGGTTTGTGTATCCAAATTATGTTTCTCTTTTCTTATAAAGAAGTGTGAGCATGTGTTGTTTGTATGGTTGGAGAAATTATATTTCTCTATGTAAAGAGTGTGAGCATGAGTTGCTTGTGTGTGTGCATCTATTTTCTATATATGGGTTGTTTTGTCAAAAAGTGCCAAGTTATAACGGGTAACCATCCCGTAGGACCCTGTGTGTTGGTGCCTGGTAGCCAATAAAGGCTTTACCCCGTGTGTGGATGGATTTGATGATGGCCTTAAAGGCTCACTCTTATGTGGATGTTGTATAGCCTTAAAGGCATTTGCTTCTAAGAGGGCAAAAGTCCAGTGGGGATAGTCACACTGACCAATAGTGTTTATATAAGTGGGCCTCTTGCACACCACTCTAAAATAGAAGTGTTGTATTGAGGAAATGGTACCGTTGGAACTTTCGGTCGTGAGGTTAAACGACTACTTGGCCACTAGATAACATGCTAGTGTGTGTGTGTGTGTGTGTGTGTAACTAAATACTTATGTATTGCTATTAAGCATTTTACATGTTTGGGCTTGAAGCTTTGGGTTTAGAAACTAAATAAATATCTTCTAAACAAATGTGTTGGATTGTTGAGTTGGTTATGATCTATGTATTATGGTCACCTTATGGCCAACTATGCATGTGAATATGTATGTTTCACCATGAACATAAAATGGACCGTAGGGCCAAGTTTTGAAAATGTTTTTCATAACGTGGAAGCTTGGCCATGGGGTCGTGTGTGTGTGGAATGAAATTTAAAAGCATCTGTAAACCTTTTGGGTGGTCGTTGGACTGTGGGTAAAAGTATAAGGCTTTGATAAACTGTATAGGTTGGCTAGTGAACTGAACTATGAGTGTGTCCCTCATGCATGGCTCGTCTTAATAGAAATATTGTTTGAGTATAAAACCTGCACGTTATACTATGTTGTTTTATGCTTTTAATTATGATGGTAAGCCTACTCTCTTGTAACCTTTGTGGTTGCAGATTATAGTTCGATGTAGACCCTTATTTCCATTTGTGCTATATCGAAAGGAAAGAAGATCCTTGTAAAAGCTACAGCTTGGGGTAGATGTTGGTCCATAGTGTCAGGTGGAGGATTTGTCTCGTGATGAGGACCTTATAGTACAGTCTTTATTTTTTTGTATATTATACGATATTTAGTAGTCTGTTGTTCATGGTTAGTTTTAAGCCTTTCGCTGATTATATGATGTATGGCAATGTATGTATTGACATGGAGTTTTTCCTTAGTAATTGTTTTGGTCAGAGCTTAGTTGATGGTTTTAATTAACAAAAGATGATCTTTTTATACGATGGATTGTTGTCCCAAATATCAACCCAAATGGGGATAAATGGGTTGTTTAGCAAACTTAGTAGCTTTTTGAAAACTCTTTGATTTTATTTGACAGTTAAGAAATGGTTGATTAAAAGAAATAAGTACAGAGTTTAAGGGAAAGAGATACAAATAATATTTATAGTGGTTCGGTCTTTCTGACCTAATCCACTCCTCAAGAGCCTTGGGATTTTTGAATCCACTAATTCGATTCTTTGATCGGCGAATTGAAACCACGTACAATCTGATTCTTCACTTGGTGAATCGCAACTACTTTTTTTTTTGGCAAAGAGAAGCACCTTCTTTTATGACAAAGAGGAGCCCTTAGAATTTGTAGAATGAAGACTCCTTAGTATGAAGAGTTTACAATAAATGTGAATCTCACTTACAATCAATGAACTCTCAGAGGTATTACAATAAATGATCAGAGAGAGAGTTGTTACAGATAAGAGAAAAACAAGAGTATGAAAGTAAAGAGCTTGTTCTCTTGGTTGTTGAAAGTGTATTAAATGTTCTATTGGTTGTTCTACTTGTTGAAGCTTCAAAAATAACTCCTTTTATAGTCCAAGGAAAAATAACTCCATTTAATGCTGAAAAATAGCCGTTGGAGGGCTTCAGGGATTTTGAATTTCTGCGCTTTGTGTCGACACAAATGTCTCAAAGTGTTGACACAAATGTCTTTGGGAGCTTAGGTGTCGACACAAACTCTTCTGGTGTCGACACAAATGTCAAGTCTTTAGAAGTTGTGAAAGGGCAGCTCACTGCAATCTTCACAGTGTCGACACTTCTTTTTCTTGTGTCGACACAATTGCTTGTTGGTGTTTTGGTGTCGACATAATTCTTTGAGGGGTCGACACTTTTACTGGTTTTCCTTAGCTCAGAAGAAGGGTGCTCACTGGAGTCAAAATGTGTCAACACATTTCGCCTTTGTGTCGACACTTCCTTCACACTTGGAAGTCTGAAAAGCTGGAGCTCACTGGATCTTCAAAGGTGTCGACACTTTTCATGTTTGTGTCGACACTTCTGCACATTTCTTCTTTTCAAAGACTGAGCTTCTTAAATGTGTCGACACTTTTGTTCTTTGTGTCGACAATTCTTCATTAAAAAAGAAGTTTGAAACTTGATTCTGTAAGGTCCTGAAACTCAAATTTTTGCACAAAATAATCATTAGTAACTTCAAATCAATTGTTGTTATAAGTCAAAATGAAGGATATGGTATGATTGAATAACCTTGGGTCAACAGGTTTGATGGGCGTCTATCTCACAAGATACAACGATTAACAGTCCGAAGAAAAAACACTTCAATCTTCAAACTCGACGAACAGGAGTAAAGTTTGAACTCTCATAGAAAACTCAAAAAGCTGCAGAAAGTAATTTATGCAGAGAGAATATTCAGAAGGCAGCAAAGGTTTGGAGATAGAGATGGAAAACCCAGACTAGGAGGCCCTCCTTTTATAGATGACAAGACACTTGTTCGAAAACTCTGAACCGCTTCTAAACCAGTCGAGGCGTTGGTTCGGACAAATCAAACCGACAACAACCGATTGGGACAGGTTCAGACGAAGGGTCGCATCATTTTCAAACTCTGAATCGTTGGTTCCAACGGTAACATGAAACGACAGTGTTTTAAGTTTTTCTGAAAAATTTAAATAATAATTATTTATTAAATAAACTTTCAGAAGAAAAATAATACTTTCATATTACTTTCAAGCCCAAACCCAAGTCCAAGATCCATGGTCCACGACCCGAGGCCGAGGTTGAGCCAGGCTGGGTCGGGTCAGGCAGGCTAACGACGGCGGCAGCGGCGCGCACATGTAGGGTTTTGAGTCAAGCTCAAACCCACACATGGCATGATCCTCACCCAACTACAAAACTTGGATCTCCTTGGAGCCCAAACCAAATTTTAAGGTTGTCTTATATATACCACATACATGGTTGCTTCCCAACCAATGTGGGATAGCTTTAAAAACTTGATTCTTACTATTTTCTTATTTTTAAATGGTCCACTTTGGAGTCAATTTTCCATTCACCTATTGATTGTTTTTAACAAATAAATATACAAGATTAATCACCACATGAAGGTGAAGAATTATTTTTTAGTATTCATACAAAATTAATGTATGTAACTCATCCAAAATAGGCTTCAAAGTTAACCTAAGCCAAATAAATTTTCCAACAATTCCCTCACATGAATAGAATTTGACAGAAACAAAATGCAACAATATGTAAACACTGAGAGAGTTCAAGCAAAAATCTCCTGTATAGAGAGAGGTAGCTTGTAGCCTTGAACCTTTCCTTGTGAAAGACTATCAGATTTACTAGTTAATCAGTAAACATGATGTATTGAGCTGTTCAACCGTTTGTATAAACCAAGACAATAGTAATTCACATAAGATTTTTCCAAACACCATCTGGTTCTCATTGTTGTGTTTATTTTGGCCCTGAACAACCTAGTTTTCATGTGTCTTAGAGAATTTTAGCCTTGTAATTCTCATAGAATCGGTCTAGTTCACACTTCACATAGGTGACTTTTTATTAAGAGTATCCTATAATGCTCCACTTAGATTGCAAGATATAAGAATCATTAAAAGCATAACTTATTCTGAACTCGCTGCAGGCATCACACTTTCATGATAGAAATGGGTAGGAGGGATTACCTCCGTTGTGATCATCCTTATTCATTCACAACTTAGTTGTCCCATTGAACCTAGATCTTGGGATCTCCAGTCAGTTAGGTTGGGTATCCATTATGACGACTCTTAGTTTATAGAGTTTAATATCATTCCTTTTGATGAACGATTTACTTGCTCTCTAGTTAAACCTTTAGTAAGTGGATCTGAGATATTATCTTTTGACTTGAAATAGTCAATTGTGATAACTCCACTAGAGATAAGTTGTTTTACGTTATTGTGTCGACACCGTATATGTCTAGACTTATCGTTATACATATTACTTTGTGCCTTACCAATTGCTGATTGGCTGTCGCAATAAATACATATTGTATACACATGTTTTGACCACATTGCAATGTCCTCTAAGAACTGACAAAGCTATTCCGCTTCTTCTCCTACTTTATCCAACGCGATAAATTTGGATTCCATTGTGCACCGCTCAATACACGTTTGCTTGGTTGATTTTCAAGACACGGCTGCACCAGCTAAAATAAAGACATTCACTCGTGAATTTTGAGTTTTTAGTATCAAATATCTAATTTACATCACAATAACCTTCTATACCACTTGGATATCTAGTATAATGCAGTCCATAGTTCAAGGTGTACCTTAAGTATCTTAATACTCTGACTATTGTCATCCAGTGGTCTACCCCTAGATTACTCATATATCTACTCAATTTATTGACAGCACATACATGTTCGGATGAGTACAATTTGTTAAGTACATTAGACTGCTAATAATCCGTGAATACTCAAGTTGAGATATGCCATCTCATTTATTCTTTGATAACTAGAGAGTAAGATCGATACGTGTTTTCACTGGACGATTATCATACTTCTAGAATTTTTCAAGAATGTTCTCAATATAGTGAGATTGGGACAGCACATATCCATCAGATGTTCTATAAATCTTAATTTCTAGTATAACATCTATAACACGTAGATATTTCATGTCAAACTTACTGTTTAACATTTGTTTGATAATTTTAATCATATCATTATTGCTACAAATAATAAGTATATCGTCAACATAGAGACAAACAATGACATACCCTTTTTGTGTGTTCTTAACATAGACACACTTGTAACATTCATTTATTTTGAATTCATTTGATAGAATTATACTATCAAATTTATCATGCCATTGTTTTGGAGCTTACTTTAAGCCATATAAAGATCTTACAAGTTTGCATATTTTCTTTTCTTGACCTGGAACCACGAACCCTTCTGGTTATTCCATGTAAATTTTCTCATTTAATTTATTAATTGAGAAATATTGTCTTAACATCTATTTGATGTATCTCGAGATTATACAAGGTCGCAATCGCTATTAACAAGCGAATGGAGATTATTCTCCTTACAGGAGAATACATATCAAAGTAATCCACACCTTCTCTTTGTTTGTATCCTTTGATAACAAGTCTTGTCTTGTATCAATCGATAGTTTCATCTGCTTTCATCTTTTTCTTGAATATCCATTTATATCTAAGGAGTTTATTACCTAGTGGCAGATCCACCAACTCCCATGTATGATTTGGCAATATAGAATCTATTTCACTGTTAACAACCTCTTTCTAATTATGAGCTTCAGGTGTGGACATTGCTTCCTGAAAGCTTTGAGACTCATTTTCTAGCAAATAGGTTAGAAAATTCAGACCAAAAGGTTTTAAAGTTCTAACCCATTTGCTACGTCTAAGTTCATCTTCAATTTCTTCTTGATCTTTGTTAGCCTAAAGGTCTTTTCAATCATGCCTCTGTTTTTTATTTTGATTATGATAACCATTGATTTGCAAAGGTATAAAAGATAAAGCAAGAAAGCATAGGATACCAAAGCAACATGGAAACATACAAATCATGTATATAAAAGCAAAACATGATATATCAAAGCCAAAAGGTTTTCTCCCCCTTTGTAGGCATAACAACCCTTTTATGTAGGCATGGCAGTTTTGAAGCATTACAAAACTAATATGACTTTTATAAGTCATTTCTCCCCTGACAAGCACAAAA
>JAUTBS010087406.1:0-13067 GCA_032361285.1 Aequorea victoria | reverse complement strand
ACTTAATAGGACTAACTCTTCAAGAGAAATTCATTTGATGAAGCAGGATCCACAAACCAGTGAAGTAGCACAAGAGCATGCAAAGGACCCGTACAATTCGTACCGGTCCAATATTGTGGTAATTGTCAAACTTGTTGCACAACTTCAACTACGCCCACAACACGAGGCAGCCTTGTGTATGACACCTTTTTGGAGCCTCTTTGATGCTCTAAGGAGACATATGCAGAGCATACAAAGGTGCAAGAAATCTGGTTTTGTTGTCGATCGATAAGATCATCCATGCTCATGATCCCAATACAAAAACTTTCGCACTGGGTGAAAGAAGAGTGCCATTCACAAGAATAAACATCAAAGTTATATTTAGCATAACTTGTGGAATGGAAAAAATGAATGTTACCTACGGTAACAGAGCAACGACAACATTCATCAAGAGAAGAAATGTAACAAACGCAAGACTATCTGCTCAATTGATAAAGGAATTGCTAAACTCATTGGTTTGTGGTGAGGATAAAGCAGATGTCAAAGACGTTGTGCTGATGTTATGCATGTACCTGTGCTTGATCCTATTCTTCTCAACCTCCGGGACGAGAATAGGATGGGTTTACCTAACATACATGGAAGATTTGAGCACGATGAGCACCTACGATTGGGCAGGAGTTATATGTGATCACTTGATGAATTTAATCAATGTCAATCGTCGGTCCCCGAAGAAGGTCACGGGCTGTGTGATGGCCTTGCTGGTTAGTGCATTAATTTTAATGAATTTCATACATAGACTAAGATAAGTCATTCTAACTACAAGGTTATATTTGCCTCTAATACAGTATTGCTTTTTTGAGCGCACGATTTTAATCCAACCACATGTGGCTGACGCATTTCCACTATTTATAAAATGAGACATTTCATCTATGGAATCCAAACTAGAAGATATTAAATTGAGCGAACTTCCAGCAACCAAGGTAGCAACTTTTATTGAGTTTGACCAATTTACACTCTCATGCATTGTAAATTGTCTCATTTGCTGTGCTTATTGATCTATTTGGAATCGATGACATTGACAAATGAGACAACTATAATGTCTTTATACTGGATATGAGACATTTTGTGATCCATTTAGTAATGTCTTGTCCTCTGCATTGGATGACAAAATGTCATCGATTACAAATGTCTCATTTCTTGTAAAAAAGCGAAGTCAGTAACCCATAATAGCTGTAATTTTCTATAATTGTCTCATTTAAGATGTTTGTTCTTCACATATATCTCATTTCCAAAAAAAAGAACCATTTTATCTGGAATGGCTTACAAAATGTCTCATTTACTGTAGGCATTACAATTGTCTCATTTCACGTGTTCCCTTATAAATGACTCATCTGTAAAAAAATGCGTAACAAATGTCTCATTTTATTTACTTGTTGACATATCTCATAACAGGTTTATGTTGAAATATTGAAGATAACAAAATCCGAAAAGGAATCATTGAAGCAAACGCAAAAGATGGGAAAAGAAAGAAATCGAAAGGCGCCACCCAGTGCAGTTCAGCATGAACAAAAGGGTGAGATTCTGAATTTGAAAGATGAGGTAGAGAGGGAGTGCCGAAGAGAAGAAAAAAACAAAACAGAAGACAAATCAACAAAAACTAATGTCGGAGATTTTGAGAGTTGTGGGATTCCACAAAAGAATGATGATGCGAAAGACAAACTCTTTAAGGCACTGAAATAGGGAATAAAAGAAAGGGATAAAGAACACAAAGAAACAATTAAACTTATTTCCGCTTTAGGATCAGAGATACATGATCTCAGGGAACAATTGTTGGAAATGGATGTTCACACCGTTACCCAAGCAACAACAGTAACACCACAACAACCACAAACAAAGGATGAGAAAGTACATAAAAAATGCTCCGAACAAATTCAATGGTCAAAAAAATAAAGACAAGGACGAGAAAGGAGAAAAAACTACCGGACTATAACTACGAGGGGATAAGGAAAAGGGGAAGACAAGAAAAATAATAAAAAAAATTACCACAAGTAGGTGATCTTGATCAGGAACCAGCAGCAGAGAGCCCAATCAAGAAACCCAAACAAATTCCATCCACCGACAATAACCAAGTCTATGCATTGTTGTTGCTTGAAGACAAAAAAATAATTACATCACTTTGGAACACAGATATACATGGGTACATTCACTGTTCATTATTTTATTTACAACATTTTCCAAAGTATAGTAACATAACTTGTCTAATAATTGCAGGTCCTGTGTACGGAGGGCGACTGAGTATCTGAGATATATTTGTCTCGAAGATGTCAAGAACTTGCTACTGGAATAAGATATATCCAATAACGTAAGCATATGATACATATACAAATTGATATATCTAATTGGACTGGAATTGATTGAAATGTCTCATTATCAGTACATAATGGGACATTTCAACTATATGACACAACATCATACATATGGTATTCTAATGAGACATTTTCTGAATGATACATTCAGTTGATCGACGCATACGCTGAGCTACTTGCCAGACAACAGGACGAGTTGTTAGCTTCAAAAATGGACACTGATGGCGACGATTCAAAATATCTGGACAGGGCGTATATATTCTCAAGCTTAACTTTGGTAAGAAAAAACAAATGTCAAATTTACATTATATTCAAGCGTTCTAAACTTACCATGTTCTTTGCATCAACAACATGAAATGAAAAAGAAACTCATCGAAGGAAAGGACGAAATAGAAAGGGAACGCTTGCAAGGCCGCTCAAAGAATCAAGGTTGTTTCAGTACCTGTTGTTTCCACTCTGCCATGCGAATCAATGGATATTGGTTGTGACAGATAAGAAACACGAGATTGGTACCATTACAACTCCTTAAAATTCAGGGGGAATGATCAACATCTTGTCGTGGCTGAACAATTGGTAAACGAAAACCCTATAACTCATACATTATCCATAATAGCTATTATTTCTCAGTGCTTATGTTTATATTTTGCCAATGAATGCAACTAGAAATCATATGTGCACACCCAAGTTAGAAGAATGTAAATGGCATATATAGAATTGCAAGTATTCCATCACAACGTAGAGACAGATGAAAATAGCCCTCAGTAGGAACCTGAAACGTAAGTCTACACACAAATTATCAACTGTGACACAATATTCATCTTTTTTCAATCATGCTGCTAAAATACATCATTTATGTGCAGGTTAGATTGTGACAACATTGTATGTTACATCATGAGGCAGTACATGAGGATAGAGAAGGTTGCTAATGAATTTACAGTAGAACATTGCAAGATGATGAGGGAAAAAATATTGCACGAGTTCCTTAAGGATAGTACAAGAATGTGGAAGCTGACCGACAAGACAACTATAAAAGTGGCAGACTCATTTAAAGATTTAGATAAAAAGTAATGACGTGGAATGATAAAACATTATATCTAACCCCATTTTGTACAAATAGTATTGGAATGTCTCATTAATTTGTAGATATTTTTTCATTTATTCTATGTTCATCCAAATGTTTTAGTATTTATTTATGTTCTAGTTGTGTGGCACGCGTACAAGTTGCATGACTTGTACGCGTTTTATAAATGTCTCATTTTGTCAAATGCCCCAGTTGTATGAATTGAACAACAAATGAAACATTTGTACGCCCTACAAAAATTGTCCCATGTTCTATTAAATGTCTCGGGGTACGCACAACATGGTAATGAGGCATTTATAACTATCCCATTTTCAGTCATATGTCACAATTTTGTATGGCACGACAAACAAATGAGACATTTGACCGCATTTGGCAAATGTCCCATGTTCTATAAATTGTCCCATATGTAGGTCATAACCTAACAATGAGACTTTACATGTTCAATATGCCTTGCATGGCATACAAGTGAGACCATGGGACATTTGAATTGAACAACAAATGAGACATTTGTACGCCCTACAAAAATCATCCCATGTTCTATTAAATGTTCTGGGATATGTCACAACATGGTAATGAGACATTTATAGGCATTTATAACTAGCACATTTTCAGTCATATGTCACAGTTTTGTATGGCACGACAAACAAATGAGACATTTGAACGCGTTTGGTAAATGTCCCATGTTCTATAAATTGTTCCATATGTAGGTCACGACCTAACAATGAGAATTCACATGTTCAATGTTCCTTACATGGCATATGAGTGAGACCTTTGTACACGTGTTAAAAATGTCCCACATTAATGCGTACAAATGTTCTATACTTATTGTCCAATATAATATGAGACATTAGTACGCGTAGTTACACTGTCTCATTTCACCCAAATATGATCACTCATGGTAGTTCACATCACACATGCTTACACAACTACAACAACAATGAATCAAACATCAAATCTATTTATTAAATAGACTTTTTACAAGATTTTCGGTTATGTGTTCCCATCTTACCACAAGGATACACCTTATTTGCTTTATCTTCTCTCCCTTAGAAGGGACCCTCCTCTTCCTTGGTCTTCCAGGTTACTTTTTAGACAAAAGAGGATAAATGTGGTCTCAATTTGAATTAAACTTAGCCTTCCAAATAGTGGGAATGGAAAAAATGGAACTAGCATATGATTAACGAAAACACTGCACTTGATAATAATGATCAACATACGCATTTGGGTCATTTCCACTCATTTGAATAACACCAACAACATGTGAACATGGGATACGATTAACTTGCTAATAGCAGCAAGAACAAGTGTGCCTTGCCAAATCAACAGATACAGACGGAGATGAATGCACTTCAAAATTTTTAACCCCGGATAAACTCACCACCCATGGCCTCGACTCATTGAATGCAGTGCATAGCTCTTCATCAATCACAAGACATATAACCCCAATCCATTTACCCGTAGCTATCCTTCTAAAAGCTATCTGATTTATCAACTTAACCGTTATGCTGTCCACCAAATTTGTCACCAACAAATGTCGTTCTTCTCTTATCCAATTATTGAAAGAATCAACGGCATTTAAAGTCATCTCACTACACCGACATCCCACGAAGTAGGCATTACTCCAATGCTTAAATGGCAAGTCATGTAGAAATGCTTTAACCTTTTTACCCCCTCTCACTGTAATTCATCAATCATTTCGTGAAATGTGCTTACTGTTGAAGCGTACGCACACTTCACAAATTGATGAACCATCTTCTCCCTAAACCCATTTTTAAAATCCCTCAAATGGTGTCTCAAATTATTCTTCAAATGAATGAGACAATAACCATGATACACCGAAGGGAAGATAAAAGAAACTGCTTCCAACAATCCAGGGTTTCGATCACTCAAAATTGTGATATCTCTGTACGGATCCAAAATCATTGACAATTGTTCCATAAACCATAACCAATTGTCACTGTTTTCAGCATCAACCACGGCTTAAAAAATTAGAAATAATCCTGTACATGATACGAAAACCAAATTAAACATAAAAATATTCAGCAACATGCACACATGAAAAAACGGTAATATAATTTATGATTTTCTATTATTTAAAATGGGACATTCGGCAATGTCCCTATCTTAAATGTCCCTATTTGAAATGTGACATTTGGTTGTTAGTATAAATCCTATTACTCAAAGTTTCATTTGCAAATATCTCATTTTCGCCTAAAATAATTTTATGCAACTCACCAACTGTCTCATTTCCTAAGTGCAACCGTGTTCATGATCTACTGCACACAAACACATTAACTTTAATACTCGTGCCTTGATTACCATATTTTCCAATAGTAGATAGCATAATCAATTTGTATCTCCCCTTAAAAAATGTACCATCAAGAAATATAATAAGCCAGCAATGGTTGAATCCGACAATGCAGGCTTCAAAAGCAATAAATAGACGCTGAAAGTACTTGTGCATAGGGTGAAATTCTAGGATAATAGAACTGCCAGGATTGCAACTCTTTGAAGCATCAACATACCAACGGAGTTGATCAAACGATACTGAGTAATCACCAAAGATTTCACTCATTGCCTTCTCAACTCCCATCCAAGCTTGGTGGTAACTCATATTCATACCATATTGTGACTTGAACTCATGGATTACATCCACTAGATGCTTCATCAGTTTCGAACGAATGTATTCCACAATCAATCCGTCAACCAAATTAGAAGTCACACGGGAATTCTTAAACGTACGCACGGTTGCACCACAAATATGGATATTGCTTAGCTTCCTAATGTAGAAAAAGCCATTGGATGACTGCACCCTGGCATGAACCATCCACTCGCACCTTTTGTGAGCACACAAACATTGTGCAGTAATGCGCACTTTATCGTTCTTTATGTAAACAAACTCAAATTCACACTCAATTGCATATTTACAAAGTACATTATGAAAATCACGAGTACCACCTTCAAACTTCTGACCAATTGCATTAATACATTTTGACCAAGATGTGGATAATAACACCTTATCAGAATATGAGGCAAATGATGCCAATATATCTTTCCCCTCCTTGAATTCTGACCTCCAATATTTTTGTGAATAATCCATTACCATGATTGCATCATTACTGTAAATATATTCATCACCCCCTTCTTCATTAACTTTATCTTCACGATTGTTATCATTTACATCAACATCAACCGAATTCATTCCCTTAGAATTAGCCAGTGAAAACATTATTTGCAAATCCTCATCGTTATGCAACAAATAATTTCTATGCAATGGGAAGGAGAATGTCATGGATATCGATCCATGATCACTGATATTACACTTCGAGCACACACTATTGAGCAATTTCTCATACGGGCTAACTCTTAAGAATTTTAATACCTACAGTATATTCATCGTACGTGCACAATAAAATTAAAGGAATGTCCATCTTATCCCTTTCACACAATAAATTACCTGAAAAAGAACCAAAACAAAATCATTTTAGCTGGCGTAGTCTATAAGTGTTACATGTTTCATTGTTTTATTGAAATGTCTCATTGCAATGCCTTAACAAAATAAAATGAGACAGTTGTGTTCTATGCCAGATTGAATATGAGATATTATAAAATATAAACAACAACACAGGCAATGAGACATTTGAAAAAAGATTATAGCGCAAATTATACAGAAAATTGGTCAAGTATGAGACATTTGCAAATGTTACATTACTCTCATAAATGAGACATTTCAAATGTCACAAAATCGTGAATATTACTTAAACCAAATGAGACTTGTCAATGACGCACAGGTATTTCTGAAAAATGTCCCATTAACTGTAAAATATATCGTTGCACTACATATTCAAAATGTCTCATTTATGATTGAAATGTCTTATTTCTTCAACATTCGAAATGTATCAGTTTCTGCAACAAATGTTTCATTTGCCGAAATAAAAACAGTGCATATTATTTCAAGTAATATCGATGCGGCGATCAATAGTAGTCATTTTGTGATTGTGTATGTTGCTATAAATTGTCAAAATACAAATCCAAATGCATACAATTAGCATGGGACGCTGATAAAATCGTGGTACGAAGATCTATACAACATACCGTGAATAAAGTCGATTATGTAACATCTAATATAGCCGATTAAATAAAACTCACCGATATTGCAGATTCATAAACTCGGATTCCATAGCTTTCTCAGTTCTTTTAACCAAAAATCAAATATGTTCAATGGCCGGTATTCGACTCCGTTGAACAATGAACGAAAATAAACGTTGTGCCATGGAGATTCGTAATTCAAAGAAATAGAGAGAATAACTCATTTCCTTTCTTCATAAATCTGTTCCTCTAATTTTGGAATTCCCCAATCGGTTACTTGATTTATAGGCAATAAATCAGTTATGTATATATATATATATCAGGTTAATATATAAAATCGGTTTTCTATATCCATTAAGGACAATTTTGACAATTAAATGACTAAATTAAAATAATATGACTTATTGGGATAATCAAATAGTGACTAAGACCTATCTACATATAAGTCATCTAAATAGGATCGTACAATGATTAACCATTCTTTATTTTTTTATAAGTATATATTTTTATGTTAATGTGAGATAGGAGTGCAAAATTGGCCCGAAACCGATCCGAGTTTGCACTATTTAAGTTTGACCTGAGCCTAGTCTGAGACACCTTGGGCGGGCCTGGGCCGAGGAATTGGAGCCCGAGGCCCGGCCTCACCACAAGGCCGAGGCTCGAGCACGGCCCGAAAATCTTTAAAAAAAAAGATTAGTTTTGAAGTCTTAAATTTTTCTCCTATAAATTAATTATCAATACTATATAATATAAGGCGCCTTAAAAACTTTAAGTAAAAATTAAAACTTTATATTTTAAACTTAAAACTAAACTTGAAACCTTTAAACCGAGGTATTCCAATTTTGGCCCAGCTTGGTCTGGCCCGAACAGTGGCGGGCTTTGGATGGGTTTGGGCTGGACCAGCCCGGACCAAAATTACATCCCTATTTATGGTTCATTTTTTAAGTGAGTTCTTTTTACTGAGTTTGTTTTAAATCATCGTTTGATTCAAATTTTTTGTTGATAAATTTTCAGGACAAATGATGTGAACTTAGTCAATTAAGTACGTTAAATTAAAAAAAAATTAAATATTTTGAAAAATTAGAACTAGTAATTTCAAAAAACATAAACAAAATATATTTATTTTTACCCCAAAATCTCATTTGAAGAAATAACTCGCAAATAAATAACTGAGGCAACGAATTTCTTTTAAGTGTTCAAGTATATTTATTGCGTGAAATAACTCGCAACATAGGTCTAACTTGTTGGATTTATTAAGAAAATTACATAAATGTTGCTGAAATAAAGGATGTTGATATAGATGTATGGTTAGAGTATAAAAGATTTAAAATCACATGACCATGTATGATATATTTTTGTCTAATTTTGCTTACTTTTTTCTTTTCTAAAGTTTTTTTTTTTTACTTTTTTGAATTATCTCGATAAGAGAAATTTAAAAAGTAATTTTTTAATTAAAATATTAAAAAGTTCACTAAAGATGAAAATAAACAACATAATATCTGACTTATTGGCTTATGTTTTTATTTTCTAAATTTTTATATTTTGGTAAAAAAAAAAGGTTACTATTCTGACTTGTCTCAATGAGAGGAGCCAAGAAAATATTATTAGAGTTGTTGACACATTTTCGAATCCTGACAAAATCACCGGAGTCTGTTTTTCATTCTTGCTCGTTTTGAGTTGGAGTGTTGTCTTTCTATAGTCTCCGCTCAACTCAAATCTCGTTCTCTCCAGTTCGGTTCAAGGTATACTTCTTCATGCATACATGCATTTCTACGCGTGCATTTTAAGCCCCTTGCATCTTGTCTAGGGTTAAGCGCTCAAGAGGCGCTCGAGCGGTTCCCAAACAGTAGTCGACGCTCAAGAGGCGCTCCATCGCTTGCCCTTTTCTTATTTTCTAGAAAAGGGCGCTAAATAGGCGCCCAAGCGCTTGACATTCCAGTAGCTGGTGCTTGACAGGCGCTCGAACGGTTCATATAGTGCTTGTAATGCGCTTGATCAGCACTCGAGCAGTCCATTCCCTTCTAGAGTTTGGCGGTCAATTGGCGCTGGTTGTGCGCTCAAGCGCTTGGCGCCAATGCGCGCAAGATAGGCGCTCAAGTGCCCAGACACATATTTTTGTTATTTTTTTGGTCAAACTCCTAATCATATATATATACTTTTTTATTTCATTTCTATGGTTTTGAAGAGCTATAGGTGAGCATTTATTGAGGCATTTAGAGTTTCTCAACAACCACATATTAGTAGCAATCTAAGAGTGCTCTAAATATCTCTTGAGTGTTCTTTTCCTTAGATTGTGTATTTTATCAAAATCATATCTTTCATACACTCTTTAATACACCTCTCATACATTTGTTCGATTGATTCGGAGCCGTTGTTCAAGTGAAGATCGAGACAATAAAACTCATGAAAGCTATGAAATTAAGGAGTTCAGGGAGCTAGTTCAAGTCACGGAGTTAGGTGTCCATTAGGTAATGTGTCTAAAATTTTTTTTTCTTGTATCTTGTACCTTTTGATTCATAGTGAAGTTTTGTTGGGTTGTTGTTGTGGTTTTCATCCCGCAAACATACCCTAGGATTTTTCCATGTAAAATCTCATTACTCTCTGTCTTATGTCTGTGCTTGTTTTTAACTTAACCTTTTGTGCAATGAGTTGATTAAATTAACTAAAGTTGGTTAACAAGTAAGAAGTTTACCTATTCAAGCCCCCTCTAGGGCAACTTAACCGGTTATAACTTATTTCAATTAGTATCAGAGCGTGATTTTCACATCGTTGGCATAATTGCCTGTGTTAGATCCTTCCATAGCTATGAATTCGTACATGCATAGAGAGGGCTCGTCCATCCCTAGACCCGCTTATATTGATGAAAATGACTATCCTTATTGAAAGGCCAGAATGAAAGTCTTTGTCAATTCCATGGGAGTTAGAGTGTGGCGGTCGATTGTCTACGGGTATGAAGTACCCACCATAGAAGATCCCACTACCCAAGTTCGTAGTCCAAAAACCTACACACAGTGGGACTCCGGTGATAATGAGAATTTCGAATGTAACTATTAAGCACTTGGTGTCATTCACAATGCTCTTAGTCTGTGTGAATTCAATAGAATCTTACAATATGAGACGGCCAAAGAGGCATGGAATATTCTACAAGTCACTCATGAGGGTACCCAAACTGTCAAGATCTCAAAACTTCAAATGTTAACCACAAAATTTGAGGAATTGATAATGTTTGAGAATGAGTCCTTTGACCAATTCTATGGAAAGCATAATGAAATTGTTAACTCTTTCTCCAGTCTAGCAGAGCCTCTCACACTCTCTAAAGTTCTTCGTAAAATTCTTATATCTCTTCATGAAAGATTTCGTCCTAAGGTCACCGCCATTGAGGAGAGTCATGATGTTGATTCCATAAAAGTTGAGGAATTGATTGGCAAGTTCCAAACCTATGAGATTAATCATCTTTCCTCGAAGAAGCCATCATTTAGCTTTAGTAAGGGTATCACCTTGAAGTCCTCTCAAGATGACAACCAATAGAGCAATGATGAAGATGAAGAAATTGATGAGGAAGAATTGGTAATGCTTGCCAAAAATTTCAAAAAAATTGAGGTTTCAAAAGGGTAACATTTCAAATCAAACCCTTAATTTCTCCTTCACAAGTAAGAAATTCTGTCACGACCCAAATTCTATAGGCTAGGATCCGTGACTGGCCAGTAATTCAATGCCCACCGGGTCCTCTAACTTACGAGTTTAGCGATTTTCTTTCCTAATCAATTTTTTTTTACTGTTTCATTAAAAATTATTAATTAATTTACTTTGTGTGAAAGTTTGACATCAAACATATTTAACATAACTCATAGAGCATTCTAGTGTTTAAAATTTTATACAAATAGACTCACATCCCGGGCCGTAAAATAGATTATGTACATACAAATAAGAAAAGACCTTTCATAAGAAACAACGAATGTAGATAGATGGTCCATGACATGATCTCAATCATCTAGTGTCTTCTAGGAAGACTAACTTGATACAAAATTGAAAGATATGCAACATCGTAAGTATAAAGCATGTGTGAGATAACAGATAATAATCAAATTATTATTTTACCCCTTTCTATTAAAAGATTCTTTTCAAAAAAGAGAATTTAATGTGAAATTATTTTCTACCATTTCTTTATACGTTAGTGTCACACCCCAATTTGGGAGCTGTGACTGGTCATAGATCATGGGCCTTGACCTAACGAACCAAGAAAGCCTAAACATGAAATTAGCTAAATGTATGCTAATTATTAAATATTTTAATCAACTATATATTAGACATTTGATTATTCTAAAGGGTTTAAATAAATAAAATCCATATTCATAATTTTGGGTCAAACAACCCATATATTAACCAGACAAAACTGTCTTAACAATCATAACATAATTGTTTAATTTATTATATTATTTCATTCATTAAATGTCGAAGCAGAAATAATAAATGCAAATGAATGGTCCTAGAGGTTGTATGCTGGATCCCATGCGGCTCTCGAGCTCATCCTAGTCTCGTCACTGAAAACCTAAAATGTGTGAATACAACATCAGCAATACTGGTGAATGAAGTATGCATAGTACGATACAGTTCTAAAACAGGAAAAATAAAATATGCTTTTAATTGAAACATAATCATGCAAATAAACAAGCAGTATAGATAAACATGATGATCACACCACCCAATACTTCTTTCTGTTCAAAATATTTATATTTTTCTTTCTTTTTCTCGTGATCTCGTTAACAAGACGAGTCACTCACAAAATCTCAAACAGGACAGCAGAAATGTCCATAACAAGATCCTCGCATATAAAGATATTCCAAAGACATAATAATATCCATAATAATACATGTATAACGATATGATCATACAATATAATGGAGAAACCATCCCACAGGAACAACATCTTGGGTAATAATAGTAACCAATGCCAACATCTAAAATTCGGAGCTGCCTCGGCTCGTTGGATCCAATATCGAATAGGAGTCACCTCAGGATGGTGCCTGGGTCTTTTTCCCAGACGATTCCACTTCAGGTTATCGGAAGCCCCGGACTGTCCCTTGAACTGTTGAGTCAACTTATAGTCACCACAAATTCAGACCGAGTTTTTTCTCTAGTTGCCTAGAGTCACCTCCGTAGAAGACTTTTTCCTGGACTTTTATATGGTCCCAATACATACATCATGAGCACACCATAAATAGATGATAAAATATTTTTAGCATTTTTAAATAGTTCTACCATGATTTTCGTAACGAAAAGATAATACAGATAATACATTATAGTTAAAAGGGTTTGAAAGTATACATATAATTTTTAACTAAAATATTTGGGGGAACACGAGGGTTTTTAATTAAAATACGTAGCACACAATCACTCACCTGATATTCTTTGAAATAAAGAATGAACTAGCAAAAAGATGTTATCCGAGTCACCCTGATAATATAATGCATAAAACAAAATTAATAAACGAAACTACTAAACGACTTAATCGACCAAACGTACCCTTACCCGCTAATTAAAATTTTAATTCT
>JAUTBS010087295.1:0-13069 GCA_032361285.1 Aequorea victoria | reverse complement strand
TTTATTTAACTAATTTTATTAATTACTAATTAACTTATTAATTAATTAAATAAATAAAAAATTTAAATTTTTACGGATTTTACACCCAGTCCAGGTCTGAGTTCTATTCATGGGTGGTTTAAAAGAAGTTCCCACCATACGCGAACCTTGAGCAGCATTAGGATTTTTAGACTTCGCATTCCTATAAGTTTTCGTGTCGAAGTGAGCTTTCTTGAAAGTCTCCCGTCTTTCCCTACCTTCTATCATGTCCTTCTTGGCCCTCCTAGCAGCGTCTACTAACTCAACATATGTTCCAAAGTTTTGGGTAGAGAACCTTGAATGGATGAGGTAATCCAGACCACTTCGGAACCTCCTACTCTTCTCAACTTCAGTTGCCACCATAAATGGTGTAAAATGTGACAAAGCTGTGAACTGCACTTCGTACTGGTTCATCGTTCTCTCATTCTATTTCAGCATGATAAACTCTTGTTCCTTCTCGTGTCGATAACTTTCAGGAAAATACTTTCGATCGAATTCCCCTTTGAATTGGTCCCATGTTACGACTGGTGGTGCGGCTCCTTCCACTGGTGTAGTCAGTAGTCTTGAAGTCACTTCCTACCATTGGTGTGCCTCTTCAGTCAGCATGAAGGTTTCTAGTAGAACCTTCTGTCGGTCCGTCACCGTCATGATGTCGAAAAGTTGTTCAATCCTCTTGATCCAGTTTTCAGCGTACGCCTCGCCACAACTCTTGTTGAACTAAGGAGGGTCCAACTTCTTGAATTGAATGTAGATCGTGTTGTTCGTCCCAACTGGTGCTTCGGGTGGTCTCCCATAATGTTGCGCTTGTTGCTCCATGATGTGGGTCATAGCCTTGAACATTCTCCTTACAGTCGGATCATTCTAAATCTGAGGTTCCTGTTGAACTTCAAGTTCCCCTTATTCCTCATCGTGTTACTTCTCCGCGTGAACTAAAGCGTACAATTCTCCTTCATCGTCCATTTCCTAAAACATAACCGAAACACGTCTTTAATTTACATGTTATGATTCGGTCCATCATAACTTAACGGGTTCATTTAACGTTTTATGTGTACGTCATCTTATAGAGTTAACCACTTGGGCTATCTTCCCAAGAAAAACTCAGAACACACGTTCGGGATCCAATAAGAGTCCTGTCTATCACTCTATAAGACTTATGACACAAACGGCTACATGTCGGTCAACTGTGACCTCTAGACTCAACATTTTTCCAGAACTGACTCAACCTAAGCTCTGATACCAAGTTGTCAAGCCCCACCCTAAGCACCGGGCACAGGACGTGATGATGGGTACTCAACCCAATATACTTCACAACATTCACAATATTTAAGCATAATTTTTTTAACAATTCATCAGGACTTCATCATTGAGCCCAACATAACATCCAAAAATTTACATAAGAGGACTCATAGCCTCATCAACATCATTTCGTTAATTACATTCTCAAGAAGAAAGAAAAAAGGTATTTTAGACCCTAACTTTCTAAAATATTCTCAAAAAGCCTAAGACCACAGTGGACAGTACCGGACATAGGCCTGGCGTCAAACCTGCCAAAAATATCAATCTGTGTGGGGGTGAGCTATAATCCACGTGCTCACCAATTAGTAGCAATAGCATTATAAATTGCACAATGGAAATCAAAACAGTTCATCATTTGAAAGTAGAGTAATTTTTCACTAAACATATCTTTTCTCATAAAAAGGTTCCAAGTTCCATCTTTTCACAAATTTCCTCATGAGAGATTTTTCCAAGCATCATATATCTTTAAAAGAGACATTACATGATTTTATCATTTTCAACCATCAATCGTTTCATAAAAAACATAGCCAAGGGTTGTATTAACCTCCCAACTGTAGGGATCCCGCCATCTCATCGCTTTTTCAAAAACATGAAATATGGAAAGAAAAGGGGTTTTCCCTCAAATGTGCATCTGTGTTGAAGACCGCAAGAATTTTGGAGTCGCCACTTGGTTTTTGGATAAACAAAGAAACCAAAAGATATTTCAAGGCAAACCAGTCCGTCCTTACCAGAGTAAATGGTTCGGGAGCTAGGGTACAAAAGGAGAAGGTGTTAGGTACCCCTCTCGCCCGATCTGAGGATCAGCATCTACTTAATCGTTCCATTCTTATCTTATCTTAAATTTATTAAAAGTAACAGGTACAGAAAATGGGTTGAAGAGAGAACATGCAACAGTCAAACAAAAAAATAAAACCTAACCTAAAACTAAGGCTTTTTATGCATTCTTACACTTTAGGCATGTCAAATGGGAGATGGCAGCATATCAGTGCAGTTGATGCATATAGGGCATACTGTTAAAGCGTAAAAATACAGAAAAGACTACTGGAAGGCCACTGGTTTTCAACAAAGGTGGCGTGCGCCACCTTGAACCTGGCGTACGCCATATGGACATGGCGTGCGCCACTTCTGAGCTCTCTAGAGATGGCGCGTGCCACTATTGAACAGTGGGCTCGTCAATCAGAGGCTCAAATGGGGCACTATTTTGAGAAAACAGTGTGTTGTTGGGTGAGGGTGTGTGTAAAACAGAGAGAAAGTATATAAAACATCAAACATTATAACACATAAGCATGCTATCAGTTAGAAATATACAGAAGAAGATATTGAGAGGCTACTGGAAAATATTATTTTTTTGGCACAAGTGGCGTGCGCCACATTGGACGTAGCGTGCGCCACCTTTGAGTCCCCTGGAAATGGCGCGCGCCACTATTGAACAGTGGGCTTGTCATTCTAGGGCTCAAAGGCTACTATTTTTTTTTTTTAAAGAAACAATTCTGTTTGCGTGCATTTGAGTTTTTATATAGAGAGAAAAAAAAAAGAAAGAAGTATAAGGCATGCTTAGATGACTATTTAGAATAAAAGAAATTAAAAAAAAACCTGGGAGAAGGAGGCCAACGGCCCCTTCCTCCCATTTTTCTGGATAAAAGAAGTTTTTAAGAAGAAATATAAGAAGCAAATAAGGAAAAGGATGAGTAACAAGAAAACCTACCGTATATCCCGTGAGCTAAGTTTCAAGCAGCTCCTGTAGCCTTTCCTCACGTACGCCACGTCTCCGGAGAGTCCTCCGCACGATTTTTGAGTCTTCCAAGTCCTTCCGAATGCTAAGGAATCTTAATGCGGGTTTGTTTTAGTGAAGTTTCGATTAGTTTAGCTTTAATTTGTTAGTTGGGCAAGCGGTTTGATGCTTTTAGAATTCTGCAGAGGTTTGATGCTTTTAGAATTTGGGATCTGGTTTGGGGTGGGGAGGGGTTCTATTTATAGAGGATTCGGGCGAGGAGCTGACTTAGTGTCCAAGTTTTCTCTCAAGTGGCGCGCGCTAGGTGAGAGGTTAAGCCACACCAGGTTGTAAGTCGGTTTAGGTTGATTTTAGGGTTCTGACATGATTTGGCTAGTGGTTTGAAAAGGATATGGCGCGACGCTAGCAATTGAGTTTTGAAGTGGCGTGGGTGGGTTTGGAGGCAGTGTCGTGCGCCACTTAGAGGTGGCGTCGTGCTAGGTGGTGGCACCGAGGGGTGTTTTTGGTAATTTTGGGTTGTGTTGGCGTGTTTCGGGTTACTTTAGAAGGATTTTTTAGACTCTCGGACTCGTGCAGAAACTCCTTTGGACGTGACTGATGTACTTTTCCTCCTCGAAAGGCTACGGGAACCGACCGAAGTTCGGTTTAGTAAAAAATGGGGTGTCTACACCAATCAGGAGTTGTTGCAGTACTGAGTCCCCGAATATCCCGCCTACTCTTAATTGGACAGGGCTAAGGATTATTCGTCGGGCCACTTAACAATACTTAGTGGTAGAGCTAACACATCATTTATCATTGTACTAGGACTGTAAAAATCGGTAATTTTTTTTTAAAATTTTTAAAAATTATTATTTGTTAAATAATTCAATTTATAAATTAAAGAAATAAATTAAAGAAATAAATTAATTAAATAAAAATGTCATTGCGAAAAGATTGAGAAATAATATTTAAAGCTTTAGTTGTATAATGTTAGTGTTAATTAAAAGAGAAATAAAAATTAAATAATTAAGTAATAAATTTAAGGAATAAGTTAGTTAAATAAAATATAATTTACTAAAGTATTTCAGGAATGATAATTAATTAGGAAGCTCATTTAAGTTTTAATGGAATTATTTTAATATTAATTAATCAAGTTAATTAAAAGAATGTTAAAAGAAACAGAAAGAAAAATAGAATATATGAAAAATAAGAAATGGAGGTTCTGTGGGAGTAATAACATCATAATGGATTTGAAACTGAATGTTCTTGAATTAGACCATTACTACGTTGGTTCGAGAATTTGTAACGTGCTCTGAGGAAACGAATGGCATTACTTCCTTTTCTTCTATAAATACCATGCTCATCCTTGATTTTCTTCACCAACTCTCAAAGCTCTCACCATAGCACACTCAACACTCTTTCTCTCCAATCTGTTTTATCACCCAGCATCTTCATCGTGTAGCTCTGTTAATCACCATCAGAGGAGCGTCTGTGGCGTCAACCGCATAACTCAATTCCACCATCATCATCCTCTTCGGGTCTTCATCACCGATTGGGGAATTCCGGTAAGCAAACATGCTCTGCTTTGTATTTTCGTATAACAGTAGCTATATATATCTATGTATCATTTTATCAATTAGAATTATTATAAGAATATACAACTTACAATTAAACAAGGTTTAGTATATGAAAACCATTAAAACCAGAGAATCAAAAATGAGAATTGAGAAATTTAGATACAAATATATATATTTAATACAGTGTGTATACATGTATATCTATGAAATCAATCTCTCAAAATAATGTATAATTGATCTGAGAAATTTGTTGGAAACTTCCTAAAACATCATAAAACAACATATATGAAGGTTAAAGAAGAAAAGAAGCGAAAGAAATCATTAAAAACTCCAATTACAGAGCTACAATGGCTGTCTCGATGTTTTCCGTCCGGACGGACGCCAAACGCGTCCGGACGAAAATTGGCCGAATTTTTTTTTGTCGACTCATGGCTGAAAACTTGGGAAAAAATAATTTACATTAAAAAGCAATAATTCTAAGGCTCTGTTTGGACAATGTTTAAAAGACTTTAAATCACAACCTAACACTTGAAATTAGTCTAGAAAATATTAGGTCTTGTTTGGTCATTAATTTAAAGATTTAATTAAATTAATTTGATAACAACTTTGGGTTAAGGGACTGTTTGGTAGATTTTAAATTAGTTCCTTAGTCTCAAATAATAATGATAATTATTGAATTATGATATCAGATTGACATATTATCCACACATTGATTCTTGTGCATAGAGACTAATTCAGATTCAAGGTGAGTGACTTCATGTTACTATCTTTCGTTAAAAATCCCCAAATTTCTAAAAATTATTTTAGTTAAAAAGTTTACATTATCTCAATTACTTTTGATGCCATAAACCAATTTTATAAATGTTCAAATAAGTTTTATTTAAATGCTTTCAAAACAAGGGTACAATTTAATTTATTAAACTCATGGAAAAGATGATTTAAAGACAAAGCAATAAATCATTTTTATTATATGATGCGAACATGAGAATAAATTCTTGGGATATGAAACCAGTCGAAAGGAGATTCCTCTTATGAGGTGACTTTGGCAAATTAGAGAAAAATACCAGTTTGATCCGCGTTGACTCTAATTGACTCAACGGTTAAGGGACAGCCCGGGTGAGTCCGGTGACCTTAACTGGAATCGGGTTGAGAAAAATCTCAGGCGCCAACCTGAGTGACTCTTCTGTCGATATTGGATCTAAAGGTCAAGAGACCCCGAGTAAATTATGGCAATGATACTTATTATATGCACAGTATAACACTGTTGCACTGATTAATTTATCCCACTCTTGTACGAGCATGTTGCATAGTTATATGTTAAGAAATTGTTGACATGAGATAATATTGAATTCAAATGAAAATACACTTATTTCAAGAGATGAAGTGAAATGACAAGAATAACCATTTTCCTTACAGTATTTATGTCATGCCATGATATATTGTTATATAGATATTTTATTCCCTGTTTTACAACTGTACTGTACTATCATGATGTTACTTGCCAGTTTACACTGACGTTGCTTATAACATTTTCAGGTAACCAGTGAGATGAGGCGGACTTCGGCAGTGGATCCAAGACCATGGACCTCTAGGGCATTTGTCATTTACCTTTTACCATTTATCAGTTATATTTTAGCTTCCGCATTTTAAGTCAGAAGAAACTTAATTTATGATGTGATACAGTTATTATTGGCGTTTTGACCCTATTTTGAATAAAAGGATTTTATGATTTTAATTCATGTGTGAGTATCTAATTGACTTATAGTTAGTCAATTTCTGATTATGGCTTACTTGATTTATTGGGCCAAGGCCCTTAAATCATGGCCAGTCACCATTCTCGAATTGGGGCATGACAGGATACACTGACCACTAGTGTTATATATGAGTGGCCTTCTTACACGCTACTGTAAAATAAAAGCGTTATAGTGAGGTAACGGTACCGTCGAAACTCCCGGTCGTGAGGTTAAATGACTACTTGGGTATTATATTTGTGTGTTGGGTGTGGTGTATTCATGTGTATGTGTGTGAGGTATAACATGTGAATGTTGATGTTTAAATGCTTTGATAAACGTATTTCAAAGTATGATGTTGGAAAAAGCATGGAAACCCTTTTGACATGTGTGGGTGATGTTGCTTTTGTTAAAATGCTTTATGACATGTGACATTTTTATATCTTATTTTATTTTATACTAAGTCAATCTCTTGAAACCTTGTGGTTGCAGATTTTAGTTCGGGGTAGACTCTTATTCCACTAGTGCCATGCCGAAAGGAAAGAAGATCCATTGTAGAGGTTATGCCTGGGGTCATTTTATGTTTATGGATATTTATGATGTTGGATTGTAACTAGTAACCAGATACTACTTACTTTTGTTTTGCTTGGGATTGAGTATCTCATAGTTAGCTTACATTTTTAGTATGAAGTTTGGGATGGAGTATTAATCTGAGCTTAAATGTACACATTTAACCCCCTTAACTTATGGTTTGTATCCTCATTTCATCTATTTAATTTAGGTTTTAGTTGTGTTTTATGTGCAGGAGTGGATAGTCGAACCTGTGGCAAGAACAAACTAAAAGAGCAGCAAATAATGCCAAAAGAGGAAAAATACAATCTGCCAACCAATGTCCAGACACTCAGAACCAATGTCCAGACGCTCGAAGGCAGAGAGGCTACTGGACAAACACGTCCGGACGCAACTTCCCAATGTCCGGAGGGAAAAACACGAGGAAAACACGAAAAATCGCATGAAGGCAATTTCCGTCCGGACGCCCGGCCTTGCGTTCGGACGCCGGTCGGCAGATCTGATTTCTAATTTTATTTTTTACGCGAGTTTTGGCCATGGGGTATAAAAAGGAGCTTCATATCAGTTCTTAGGGTTCGCAAAACTAGGAGAAAAATATCTCTATGGTGGCTAGGGTTCAAGGAACAAGGAAGAAGAAGATGCAAACGGATCGTCTATCCGAATCGTCGACGTCGTCCTCGACCATGAGCGGCTAACCTCCTCCTGCCTAGGGTTTGGATGAAACCCTAGTAGAGTAACTATGAGTTTTGCAATTTGATTTACTATTCATGTATTTGATTCAACTCTTTTGTATAACTCGAGCTTCTGATTCTTAATCAAATGGTTTTAATTTCATGATTTCGTTTCTGTCTTTGCTTTCTGTGATTGCGATGATGAGGTTATGTAAATGTTTTCTTTGATATATGATTGAGACGTGTGATAGGTTATGCTAAGATGAGATGGATCATGCCATTAAAGACGATCCGTGCTACTAAAAGATAACTTATGCCGGGTTGCCTTCATATTAATCCTTTTGTCGATCCCGTTGCGACTTGTAGTCAAAACAGATCTTTGTTGAATGAATTACTTGTTTGGTATCTTAATTGCATTTTTGCAATTACAAAACTAGGGTGGATTCCCAACTTATGGAAGTTTTCTCTTTATTTAAGAACCTTTGCTTTGATTTATTTCGTAGTTAATTTAGTTTAATCAAACAAACTCTCTTTTATCGAATTAATTTGTGAATTAATTGGAAAATAACACAACTCAGCCTTTCTGTCCCTGAAGAACGATATCCGATCTTGACCGCTATTCTACGGAGTAGTCATTATTACTCGGTTTTTATAAATATTATCTTTGATCACACAAACGACGCGATTACTAGCCGCTCATCGACAGGATAGATTATATCGATCCGGATGGGAGCGCCATTGAAATCGTCTTCTTTGTCCCCATCGTCAACCTAATCGTCCCTTGCCCTCTCCTCATTTTTGTGAACCCTTGGAATGATTTTTAACGCCCCTTATATACTCTCTCAGAAAAATGCAAGATATGAAATTAAATCGAATTCTGAAATTATCGCAGAACGTCCGGACGCTGGTGAATCACGTGCGGACGTTTTTGTCCAGAGACTTTGTCCATCGCTCGAGCGTCCAGACGTTGATGAGTCACGTCCGGACGTTTTCGACTAGAGGCTTTTCCTGCTTCGAGCGCTCAGACGTTGATGTATCACGTCCGGACATTTTTACCCAATTTGCATCCCAAATCTTTTTTTTTCCAATATTTTCTACTTTTAGCCCATCTTTGTCATTTGATTTTTATACCTATTGCTACACGAAAATAATACTAAAACACATATTATATTAAACACTCAAGGACCTGAAATATAAATTGAAAGACTTAAATATGCTCCTTTAAGTTCAGATCACACCCCCAACTTATATTTTGCTAGTCCTCGAGCAAAACAAAACAAAAGAAAGAAAAAAACAGTCAAGCCACATTTTTATTCATAGTAATCAATTATTAAGCAACAATAAATTTTGTTAAACATTTTCATATAAAAAACATATATACTTCAAAAAACTATCTGCTCATACCAAAGTTTCAGTGCCAAAATTATTCGAGTGTGTGTTTTGAATTGTCTAACACAACTAACAACTTGATTTCAAAATTAAAAATAAGAGTAATTTTTTATCAGAACTGTGCTTCGACTCAATGCTCACTAGGAATGGACTCAATAAATGAACGCTCAGAAAGCGACACCTTTTAATAAACTCAAAAAAGGGTATGTAGCAGAGATAATAAAAGCAAATCAAATTATTCCAGATACTCAGGACTTGAAAAACGTTATAAGTAATGAATGTACATAGCCTCATAAATAAGGATGCTGAATGTCAAAAGTTTTTGAGAGAATGCTACACACTACCATCTAATCATTATGTTCACCGTTCAAACCAAGTCTTTTTTTAAGATCAATTAAGGCTTTACATTTGATTGTAACTTCAGGTGAAAAAGGTGTAACAAGTATAGGGCAAAAACATGTCTTGTGCAAATCTTAAAATGAAAATTTTCTTTTTAAAGAAAAAGTCATCATTTTCACTTTATATATTGTTTTATTTTCTTTCAACTACCATCCTCTTTTCCTGCATTCTTTGTTTTTGATCAAATAAGCATTTGATTTTCTTTAACAACGATGATCAAATCACTATCGCTTCACCCCATTTTTTTAAACTATATATGTTTTCTCCCATAAACTTGTCACTTAAGATATTTTGGAATCATAAAGAAAAAAGGTTTAACTTATAGAAGTTCAAACTGGTGAACTAAGAATAGCGTAAAAGAACATAATGAATGGCTCAAACAACAAAGATAGCCTAAAATCACCTTCTAAACATGACATGATCTTTCAAGTGTTCACAAATTCAAGATTTTAGTAGTGTAGCACAAATGATGTATTTTCGACATTCAACCAAAACGAAGAAAGAATGAGGTTATTCAACAAATTAAGTATGCTTTCAAAGAACAAAGAATATATAGATTGACACTCCTTAAGAAAGATATGTTCAAAACTTACACAGGGTTACGGTCTTCACAAGTATTCATGTAAAAATTTAAATTATGTCTACTTTTTCAATTGAAAATTTAGTCATGCAGCCAAACGTAAAGTGTAATAATGTCTGAGTATTTTTACATAAAATTCGAGTAATAAGTGGTTAGTGTATAAAATGAAGTGTTAACAATTTTTATTTGAGCTTAATGACTTTAGATAGAGTACTTGATTAATCTGAACTTACCTCAAACTTTGAAGGCCAGTGTCCCAATGGCACTAAAAAAGAACTAAAAGAAAAAGAAAAGAAGGCACCTCGAGATGGTGCGAGTCGAGAAGGATAAGATCGTCGTTCCAAATGCTATACCACGAAACCTGTGAGATGAAGCAGAACAAGTCCAAACCAAACCAACACACATACAAGAATAGGATATATAAAAGTAGGAAAGAAACACTGATATTATATGAGGATAAAAAGGGTGGTGTAAATGCACATACAATGCAACTAGAAAGAAAGAAATAAATAAAAATACAAGAAAAGACTCGAGTAGCAATAAAAATAACTAGAGTGAAGCTCAGGGGGCACCACTGCCCGGATGGCGGCTACGCCGGGGAGGTGGCTCAATGTGTTGGGTAGCCAGCAGCGCCCTCAACATCTCCTGCTGATCCTCCAAATCCTGTCCGTACTGGGCAACAAAGCGTGATCTCTCCTCCTCAACTCTAGTGAGCCTCTCATCAATGTAGGTGAGATACCCGGTGAGAGCGTGATACTCGTCGTAGGACATGGTCCATGGTGGATGAGCTGATGATAAATCGGGATCGGAGCCAACTCTCGGTGGGGGTGCATCATCCTCCTCGTCGTCATCACCTGACTCCTCGTCTAACCCTCCTCTCGCCTAAAGGCGCAGTAAACTGAGGGTGCTCTTGGATCATTGGGAGAAAGAGTACGAGCTAGCCACCTCCTCAGGTATATCAGAACCCGATATGAAAGATGAATGAGATAACGCAAGGCACGAAATGATCAAATTTGCAAAAACTAGTGATCGTGTTCCACGAGGGCTAAGCATAAATGCCGCATCTCGTCAAGGATGGGGGAATGGATAGAGACTCTCGTGACGGTATGAAAGGCATACAGAGCCTGAAAAAAAGTGCTCGACGCTCGTCCTTGTGGCTCGTGAGAAAGATATTGGTCTAGAGAACCACATCCACAAATCACAATGAGGGGTCTAAATCGCCTTGACGAGTAAAAAGATGGCCGATGTCACCCCAATCGGAGGTGAGAGCCTGAATCATGGTACCCGGAGTATCATTGACTGGAAAAGGTCGAGAGGAATAGTCCTTGAGTGTGATACCAAGAACGACAACAATATCCTCGTGAGAGATGGATAACGCATGACCATCGATAGTAGAATGAACAATATTTCGGCCGGTGGCACAAAATCAAAATATCAGTAACCTACACCAGAAAATCAATATTAACCTGCACCAGAAAATCAGTGTAACAAATTTAACTATACTGCAGTGGGTAATCCTAGTTACGAATTAAAAAGAAAATTAATCATAAAATAAATAACCGTACTAATTGTCCTCGACAACGGCGCCAAAATTTGATCTGTCGTTTGTATGATCAAAAATAATATTTAAATAAATCGAGTAAAAATGACTACTCCGTAGAATAGTGATTCAGACCGAATATTGTTCCACAGAGACAATAAAGCCTAACTATTTAATTTTTAATTAATTCTTTAGTTAATTTCAAAGAAGGATGCACAAATTTAAAAAGTTGATTAAACTACTGAAATTAACTGAAATAAAATTCTAACTAAAAGATACCTAGGATTTTTAATCCATCCTAACCTTGTACTTGTAGGTTTTATATTCATTTTAGAAATTCTCCAATAGATCATTCAAAGCATCAATATGACTACAAGCCCTAATGACGCTATCAAGAGGACTCAGATGAATGTTGATCGGCATAGAATATCTAGATCGACACGAGATATCCAGAATCAGATCATTGCACAACTCGTCATTTCCTAAGTATATTCTATCTCAATACACATTCATTGATACAAGAAAAATATTATATAACTTTCATTATTCAAATTACAGAAAAGAATAGTGATCAAAAGATAAAAAACTTTAGAAACCATTCTTGAACACAAGAATCAACATAAAGATGTTACGCAATCAATGATCCAAAAGGAAAAACTTCTAAAACTGAATAAAAACTACATTACAAAAGTTAGGATTTCATTAAAACCCTAGATAAAGAATCTAGCCGCTCATCGATGGGAGAGATGATGTCGATCCGGATGGTGTAGACACCCTATTTTTTACTAAACCGAACACCGACCGGTTTCTGTAGCCTTCCAATGATGAAAAGTGCATCAGCCATATCCAAAGGAGCTTCTACGCGTATCCTAAAGTTCGAAGGTACTTCCAAGTGTAACCCCGAACACCCAAAATAACCCCAAAAGACCCACAAAATACCAAAAATGCCACTAAAACCACCACCATGCGGGCACCACCTCACCATGCGCCCGCACCCTCTTCCAAAAAATCCTACGCACCTTCAAAACACTCCATTGCTAGCGTACGCCATGTCAACTTTACCCAATGACTCAAACCACCTCAAGACCACAAAACCAATCCCAAACAGACCTTCCACCATGCGTGCGCATGCTCCCACCATGCGCCCGCACCCTAGGACCATGCGGACGCACCCTTTGAGAAAACTTTGGCTCCAAGTTTTCTCCCCCTCGAATTTTCTATAAATAGACTCCCCTCACTATTTCAACACACACTCACTACCCCACAACATCATCTCTCATCTCCACAACCTCTCACAACCTCTTCAACTTCTCCACCCCGTAACCTCTCGAAATCCTGAAAAACCTTAAAACATATCTTCGAACCTTCGAATAAATTCGAATCTTGAGATATTTCCTTCGAAAAATCACCCCAAAGAAACTTTCAAAATCCCAACAATCCCAAATCCTCTCCAAAGTCAGTAATCTCTCCAGTTTTCCAGAAAAACTTGAGAAAACCCATATAAAGCCAAAACCCAAACCCATATCCCAAACCCTTGCCTTCACTACACTTGGAAATCCCCCGAAGGCTCAGAAGATCGTGCGGAGGA
>JAUTBS010087184.1:0-13070 GCA_032361285.1 Aequorea victoria | reverse complement strand
ATATGTTTTTCTGATTTTCTCCCCTCTTTTCCTTATATAAATATTAACACAAATTATTTTATCATTTTATTATTTAAAGATTATATCTTCCTATTATTAAAGCTTATCTTGCTGTCAAAGCCAACCAATTATTCTCAGTGATTCAACAAAGAATCTTTCCATATGTTTTTCTGATTTTCTCCCCTCTTTTCCTTATATAAATATTAACACAAATTATTTTATCATTTTATTATTTAAGAGTTTCAGAGTATTAATTTATTTTTAATTAGTTAGTTATTTTCATAATGAATTCAATTAAACTCTTCTTTAACAATTACATGATTTAATATTTTATTATTCAAAATTCTCTGGTTTCACATTCTTCTCTCCTTAAAAGAATTTCGTTCTCGAAATTATAATACTAATCTTGAGGAAAAAGTGGATAATGTTCATGAGTTTCCTTTTCGTTCTCCCACGTGGCCTCTTCCACTTTATGATTTCGCCATAAATTTTAACTAATCAAATTGGCTTAAATCGTGGAACCTTTTCTTTTGTGTCAAAAATTTGGATGAGTTACTCCTCATAGATAAGATTTTCGTGAACTCGAAATGACTCATAAACCACCACGCTTTCGCTGCGCACTCTGATTACAAGCTTATAAATTATTTTATGAGAATTATCACTTTTCCAAACATTAATAATATTCTCTTCCATAATAAGACATAATGTCTAATGCCACTTTCTTTTCACCTTAAAATATGTAATTAATTGAAATTTTAAGGATCTCATGATTCAACCTGATAATTGATTTGTATAATCAATTTACTAGAGTCATTTTTACAACCAACTACTTTCGAAGATCTTTATACATTTTAGTATTTCCCGAAATAATACTATACCCAGAACTATGAGCCTCATCTAGAATCTCATTCCTCAACTCTCTACTGTCAGGTATACAAACTTGATTTCAACATTTTAAAAAAAACTCCAACGATATCTAATCGTGACATACTCCAAATTTAATTTTAGTAATTTCAATCCATAATATAAATTCATAGGAACAATCAAAATATTGAATTTTGTAATTAGCTAAACCCTTAAGCTAAGCCATTCATAGAACCACCAATTGCACATGCATTTTCATCTTATAAATCATAAATATCTCTGCACTACAACTTCAAAATTTCAATTTTAACCAATTGTACCTACTTTTCATGTATCACTACAAAATAAAAATCATTTACTCTGTCTATGTATTATTTTTCCCGACTTCTTACTACTGTCCACTATCCTGGTTACACGATAAATATCTTAGTCACATGCTCAATCCGTTCTCCACCAATAAGAATAATCTCTTTATTCATAACTCACCATTTTCATTCTTAGTCTGCTAATCTTATACCTTTTGGATCACTATAAAATTCTTATTTAATTAAATATAATCTATCTCTTACACAACTAATAATGTCACAAGATCAGTCTTTTAAACCATCAGATCAATCACCTCAAAATAAAAACTTCCATAACTATTCTTTCACCTTCAAAATTTTCATCAAAACTTCATCTAAAATGTATCACAATTCCATCAGAACCTTACTCCAATAGCTTTTTATATAAAGAGTCCACTAATCACCTCAAGAATTTCTTTAACAAGCAACTAACTAAACAACTCCAAACAATCACATCCTTATCAAGACAACTGAAATTTATTTGTCACTAAACTCACATCAACATCCCAATGGTTAAATGCAAATATCAATCTTAAAATAATCAAATTAATAATCCATAAAACTTTGAATCAATTAGACCGAGCACTTATCTTTGAAACCCTTGAATCTATGTTCCACCAAACGATCAACATAAAAATTCTTAAAACTAACTTCCTAATTACCTCAAACGAATAATTTATATTTCTCCAATACGCATTTTTGATCATTTAACTAATTAACCTCAAATCATAACCACCCAATATAAGATACTATCATCAACCAAATCTCGAATCAAAGATCACTACGAACACTAGAATCAATCATTCTACAAAACACCGCTAAAATACTAACAACCGCCTCTAAGGTTAAATAAGGTAATAGATATATTCGTAATATAATAATTACACATAACGGCTTCCTAATTCGAAGAGTCCAAGGCTTACGAGTATTCCTCTAATTCTAACGACTCACCACGACTTATAGGCTTATTTTCTCCAATCTGATAACTTACTATGACTTCTAATTAAAATCAACGCTTACAAAACGTATTTCCAATCGAACTTCGAAGCCAGTAAAATAGACGTCCGAAAATAAGGCTACGACACCCAAAAGTCCTACACATACTTAACCTAACTTAGTTACTTACAATATATGTCCATCATAGTGCCAGGGGTATGCTCCCCATGTATATTCTCCGTAGTCGCATACCTAGAACTTACATCACGTCTCGAACGAGCCATCTCACTCAAGATTAATGTAGAATAAGAACATATATAAGACAATGCTTGATAAATCTACTAACAAGAACTTATAACATATAGAACTCTGAGGATCCAGACCTCTACTAATGATATGATGCAATATTTTAAACTTTTACTCTGATACCACTCTTGTCACACACCGATTCGGGAACAGTGATCGGCCATGGGTCATGGGCCTTAGCCCAATGAATCAAGAAAGCCTTAATCATTTTATTAGCTAACAATATGCTAAAAAATACCAATGCAAGAGTTTTAATCAATTAAAATTCATAATAATCAATGTGGGACAAACAGCCCATAGTATCTCAATCAATATGTTATCTCAACAACTCATAATCATTTAATATTTATTCACTACAAAAGCAAAATGCATGTCCTAAGAGGTCTTATTCTTGGATCCCACGAAGCTACCGAGTCCATCAACAAATTTTTTCACTGGTTACCTCAAATATTTAATTACAATGTCAGCTAAAGCTGGTGAATAGAAGCATGCATAATAATATATAATTCTAAAATAGAGAATTCAAATATCTTATACTTTAAACATAAACATTGTATGAGATACATAATATAACAAAAGGGTGATCACACAACCCGTCATTTCTTTTATGAAAATATATATCTTTTTTCACATGGTCTCGTTATCAATACGAGTCACAAATATCTCAAACTGGATATCAGAGGTGTTCACAACAATCTCATGACATAAATATGTCAATATCATAATGGTATATCGATATTCTCATCAAAGAGTGGGAGTATCAATCAATTACCAAAAGAACAGCCTGAGTATAACAATAGTAACCAATGCCACATCATAACTCGGGGCATCCTCGACCCGTTGAATCCAATATCGAACATAAAATCACCACAGGTTGGCACCTGACTTTGTTTCCTAGATGATCCGGTTAAGGTCACCGGATGTACCCGGGCTACTCCTTAAACTGTTGAGTCAACTAGAGTCACCACGAGATTCAGGTCGGGTCTGTTCGCTAACTGGCCAGAGTCACCTCCATAGAGGGCTTTCCCCTGGACTTTTTCATTTCCCAAGAACATCTCAAAATTGCACCATAAATATAGGAATCAAGCTTTGTAAAACATTTATACGATGATTTTATAAGAGAATATCATACAGTATCATTGAAACTATTTAAAATATATGCATTTCCTTTTCAAAATAATTTGAGGATACAGAGATTTATTAAAAAGTACATAGCATGACAATCCACTCACCTAATATCCAATGTAAGCACAATGCAATGACACAAGTAATGTAGGAATTCACGTCACCTTGATTTATGTAATGAAATATATCATAATCAATCATTAAAGCTAATTAAATCGAATAAAATTCCCAAACAAAACCTTTCCCTGTTTAATAAGTTTTAAAGTTTATTCTAAATGTTAAATTAATCATTAATTATTTAATTTTATCATTAAACTGATACCCAAATAGAGCCTTAGCTTTACAATTAACACGTGATGATTTTTAAAGATTTTTCAGTATTTGAGTCGACCCAAAGGGTCAGTGAGTCGACATAATAGAGAAGGCTCAGCAGAAAGGTACCACAGGTGACTGTGAGTTGACACACCCAAGGTCATGAGTCGACCCAACTGAGAAGACTCTCGGCATCTCACTAACAGGTGACTGTGAGTCGACTCAAAGGGCTCGTGAGTCGACCCAAGTCCAACAAGTGACCATGCGTCGACACAGCGAAGGCAATGTGTCGACTCAAAGGTAGCAAACCACAGCATAAGGTAGAATAGATGACTGTGAGTCGACCCAAAGACTGGTGAGTCGACTCAAGGCAGAGTGAGCTGAGACAACTCCTCTTCAGTCAACCAAAATAGGCCACGAGTTAACTCAAGTAAGGAATGAGTCGACCTAAGTCTTATAGGTGATGCATGAGTTGACTCAAAGGATTCATGAGTCGACCCAAGAAGGTCTAGTAGTGGTCACGAGTCGACTCAAGCCAAGGCCTGAGAAAAAACTGAGGTCTCACCATCGTGAGTCGACCCAACGTCCACGTGAGTTGACCTATTGGCAACGAAACCCAATTCCAAGGTATGTGAGTCGACTCAACCTCAAGGTGAGTTGACCCAAAGCTTCGAACCAGGGATTTTCATGGCGTGAATCACGGGATTTCAGGATTCTTTTCTTACTTTTAATCATTGTTATTATTACTTATACTTACTTTATCATATTTTTAACTTGATAGATGTATATAACCACATATGTGATATATCTTTATACATGGATTTTTGTTATATAATATATATATACCAGTTATATATTACCTCACGTATATATCAGTATATATATATATATATGTATATTTGAATATATTTTCTATTTCATCTGAGTTTGTTATATATATTAATATATCTATATAGGTTTGAAAGCATTAAAAGATTAAATCTTTCACCGAGGACTAAATAGATATCTATATGAACATGGTGATATATATATATATATATGTGTGTGTGTGTGTGTGTGTGTGTGTTTCTGCTTAACAGGAAACAAGGGTGAACAGAGGACGATCCAGAAAAAAGGAGATGATCGTTCGGCGCTGCTGGTACCAGTGAGGGGTGTAAATGCAGATGATGGCAGCGCCAGTGGTTTTACTCGGTGGGGTGTCGCGGTGGTGGCGCTGGGCAAGTGTGGTGCTGCTGAGGGAGGAGCCGAGAGGGAGAGGGGGATTGCAAAGTGAAGATAGAGATCGAAGATGAGGGAGAGAGATCATGGATGACATCAAATATATAGGCCTCCAGAGATCACGTTGTTATCCCATAAATCTCTCCTTATGATTTATCTTCCTAATTTTTAAAAACATCCCAACTGTCAACCAGATAATCTTTTTATTTAAATTTATGAATTTGTCTCATTCTTTCCTTATTTTATTATCATCATTCTTTCATTATTATCATTATTTATAATTTAGAATATACATAAATTTTAATTAAGCCCTTCTTTAATTAATAATTTTAATTTAATGTTTTATTAACATTCTTAGGTTTTACATATAGTCTCGAGTCCTTTAAGGTACTTGAGAATATTTTTCACCGTAGTCCAGTGCTCGTACCCTGGGTTAGACTAAAATCTACTAACTATGCCAATGACAAAGCAGATATCTGATCTAGTGCAGAGCATAGCACACATGAGGCTTCCAACCTTCGAAGCATAAAGAATGTCCCTCATATTCTCTATCTCATCAGGTGTTTTTGGACATTGATCATGTGATAGAGTGATTCGGTGCCTAAAAAGAAGAAATCTTTTCTTAGAATTCTGCATGCTAAAGCGAGCCAACATCAAGTCGATATATCTCGCCTAGGATAATGCCAACATCCTTTGTTTTTAATCTCGCGTAAGCTTGATCCCAAGGATGTGATTGGTTTCTCCCAAGTTCTTCATATTAAATTGACTGGACAAGCATACCTTCATGAAAGATAACACCCTCACATTATTTTCGATGAGGAAGATGTCATCCACGTATAGTACTAGAAATACCACCACGCTACCGTCGTGCTTCCTGTGCACACACGATTCATCAGGACTCTGATCAAAGCCAAAGCTCTTAATTACCTGATGAAATCGAATGTTCCACGACCTCGATACTTGCTTTAAATCCATAAATGAATCTCTTAAGCTTGCATAATATGTACTCTTGGCCCTTTGCTATGAACTCGTCTGGTTGCACCATATAGATGCACTCATCAAGACTCCCATTAAGGAAAGCCGTCTTGACATCCATTTTTCAAATTTCGTAATCAAAATGTGTGGTAATGGATAAGAGAATCCGGATAGACTTAAGCATGACTACCTGCAAAAAAGTTTCCTCATAATCGATTTCTTCTTTCTGAGTGAACTCTTTAGCAACAAACCTATCATTGAAAGTCTCAACCTTTCTGTCTGTTTCTTTATTTTTCTTATATATGTATTTGCACCCAATGGGTTTTACCCTATCAGTTGGATCTATAAGGTCTCAAACCTGATTGGAGTACATAGACTTCATTTTAGATTCTATAGCATTTTGCCAAAGATTCGCATCTTTATCCTGAAGTGCCTCTTTGTAGTTATAGGGTTCGGTATCATGCTCTTTCGAGATTTTATTATATGACTCACCTAAGAGCGTATACCTCTCGGGTAGACGAATCACTCTCCTACTACGATGAAGCTCTCCTTGTGGATATGTACTCACGACAGGTGGTAAATCATCCTGTACTGGTGGTATCGTAGAAGACTGTGTTGGTGTCTCTCTTCTAAACTTTTTAAGAACCACACGAGACCTGGACTGGTGGTTTAACATATAATCCTATTCTAAGAGTCGGGCATTGGTACTAACAATGACCTTCTGATCTTTAGGATTATAGAACAAACCACATTTCCTTGCTTTGAGATATCCGACAAAGAAACAGACTTCTGATCTTGATTTCAACGTATCAACATTCTTCTTTAGCATGTTTGCTAGGAAGCCCCAAATCCAAACATGTTTTACATTAGGCTTGAACTCAGTCCACAGTTCTTTGGGAGTAGAAGGTACTTCTTTAGTTGGTACCAAGTTCAGAATATATGTCAATGTCTCTAATGCGTGACCCCAAAAAGAATCAGGTAAATCTGAATAACTCATCATGAACCTTACCATTTCCTTAAGAGTCATATTTCTCCTTTTTGCTACACCGTTCTGCTGAGGCATACTAGGCGCAGACAACTGGGATGTAATCTCTTCAATTGATAAATAGTTACTAAATTCTTCCAGGAGGTACTCACCCCCATGATCAGATCACAGGGTTTTGATACTTTTGCCTGTCCGTTTATCTGCCTCAGCCTTAAACTCTTTGAATTTCTCAAAGGTCTCAAACTTATGGTGAAGCAGGTAAATATATCCATACCAAGAGTAATCATCAATGAAACTGACAAAGTTCTCATAGCCACCTCTCACCCGGATAGTCACAGGTCCACATAAATCTGAATGAACCAATTCCAACACATCTTTAGCTCTATATCCTTTTGCCAAGAATGGAATTTTTGTCATCTTACATTCTAAACAAGATTCACAGACTGGAAGTGCCTCCATTTCCAATAAACCCAAAAGTCTAACTTATTCATATTGTAGTTTAGGCAGAACTGCTAAAATGAGTCAGGCAGTGACTAGAGCAGGATATCTACTTAGGTTTCTCCATCAATTTCTGCTCCTAGGACCCGAAGCTCGTTAAGAAGATCGGTCACCTTCAAAATGTGGTCCCTAACCGGTGTTCCATCAGCTATGGTTGTGTTCATTAAGGCCATTGATAGAGACCTGCCTAGTCGCACGACCCGGAGTCCCAAATATTTATGTTAGGCTTAAGATCATGTCAAAGGCAGTCTCCATAGACTAATATTGATGCTGTAGTACATCTGACATAGAAGGCCAGTATATAATACCGAGTTATCCTATCAACCTTAATCCACCTCTGGTAAAGCCTGGTTTCCTTATCGGATGTCCTTTCACCAGGTACCGGTGGACAGACCATATCAAGTACAAAATCATAGTCCTCATAAGTCAACACAATGTCCAAATTTCTTTTCCATATGATAAAATTTGGCTCGGTAAGTTTGTTTTCTTTGAGAATGATTGCAAATGGATTGAAAGTCATTTTAATTTTTTGAGAATCAAAACTAAACTTAATTAATTTTATGAAAAAATATTTTAATTCAATTTAAAATTTGGTACTCCCAATCATGATTTTAAAAGAATTAATCGGCAACCCAGCACACCGTGATATAGCAGGTCACGATAGTGTAGACGTATAACAATCAACATTTGTTCGGACAGACCCGTAGTCAATTAATTTTACTTTCTAGAAAACTAAACATTTCAAGTAAAATTAAACAGTCGATATACCTTTTGTCCCAAAAATAATAGTAGTGACTCCGATAGGGAGAATATTATTATTTTCGTTTAAGTGTATACCACCACTATAATTTGAAAAGGCCGTATTCTTGTACCAAATTTTTTAGATAGAGAGAATGTAATCCTACTGACACTCTTTATCGAATCACTACTTTTGGAGATCCATTTCGGTAACCTACAACTATAGTCTATTTGATGGGGAGACCAAAATCAAAGTTGATACGCAAACTGCAATTGTATTACCAATGAACAAATAATCGAGACCGCGAGATTTATATGTGACAAAATCCCTCTTCCACTTAATTTTCGAAGACAGAGAATTTTTGAAAAAAAAATATTTGATGATTCTAAAATTAATTAAAACAAAATTTTAATTCTTTAATAAAATCCAGGATAAAAAATTAAAACTTTTTCTATTTAATTAATATAGAAACCAACAAATAAAATTTGTTTAATATTAAATAAAACTTTAATTCCAATTAAAATTCAGATTGTCCATTTAATCAATTAAAATTTTCTCGTTTAATATAAACAAAACATATTTAATTATAAAAAATTATTTAATCCAAGTTTTAAACCAGATTGTTAAAACCTTTAAAACTCTAAATAATTTATAAAAATCTCGTAAATTAAATATAGTGGTATCATTATTTTAATAAAAGACTTTAAATAAAGAATTAATTAAAATTAGAGTTTTTCCAATTTAATTAATTTTATCTTTGTTTTAAGTTTAAAGTAAAACAAAACATATTTAATTTCATAATTGTTTGGATAAAAAAAATATTCTTTTTCCTTATAAACTGTTTGTTAAAAAAAAATCATACAAAGAACAAAAATAATCATTCATCCAAACAAATAATAAAAAATAAAATAATAAACCACTATTATGATCCAATCCATCTATCTACCAAGCAAATCAGGACCATAAGATCATTCGTTGAAGAGATAATCTCAAATCTCGAAAAAATCTCTAAAAACTCTGATTTGAAGCTCCCGCGCGGCGGCGGCCGGACGTTTGTGTCCCTTGTGAACCTTCTAGAGTAAAACGTCCAGACATTTTGATCGCACGTCCGGAGGCTCGTCCTCCGTCCGGATGGAACTTCACTGCCGTTCAGACGTTCGCCCTCCAAAAAACCTACTGGAGTAAAACGTCTGGATATTTTGTCCTGCGTCTGGACGTAATCAGGCTGCTGGCAATGAGCCGCTTGCTGCCTCGCCGCCTGGCTCCGTCGACGCATCGCCACTTGCGCTGGATTGCTCTGTTTCTTCACACAACTATTTCATCCGAAGAAATATTAAAAAAAATATTTAATTCCTATGCCTCACACATGGAGTTCACATTTTCTACCCCGATTCAAATTGTCGAGAAAGACCATGAAAGCATAAAAAAAAGATACATTCATTCATTTAATCGGATCATAACAGTGGTGTACGGATGCAAAACAGAGATTAGTGCGCACGTACATTCAATCTATGAATAGTATCGGTGGGCTACAATACCACTTGTTGGGTCCCGAAAATCTCAATACGCGTACGTAGAAAAGAAATACAGCTAAAAGATATAAAATTATGGAAAAAAAATTATACCTAAAGAGATCTGGTAGGATGATCTCTATGACTGCAACAAATCCGTTGAGACGACCCGATGATCTTCTCACATATATCCCTTTTGCACGTCCCGAAGAATGTAGTGTGTGCTACGATCATTCTTCGAGTTTCTACACCGATTTCTTAGATTTTTAATACCGAAAAATATAAAATATATTTTTCTCTAACTTTTCTCTCTCTTAGAATTTCTGCACAAAAATTCTCTTTTTTTTTCTATTCTCAATCTGTTACTCTTTCTTGGAGTCTACCGAAAATATATAATATATTTATATATAAGCAAATTTATAGAGAGATTGAGAATCAAGGAGAAGAGGGAGGGGCGACTGGTTGCTGCATGGAAAAGGTTAAAATCTAGGGTTAAAATTCTAGGTCCCTTTATGTGCCCATTGGATAAAAATGCCCTTGCATGCTCCAATTCAATTTTTGATCAATCCGACCGTTAAACTATGGATCAAATTGAACATAGGGACCCTGAAACCATCCTGAGAAAACTACTGTGTGCAAAACTGGATACGTGAGGGACCATGACGAAAAATAAGGTACGAGCTAATCGTGTAAAAAACTGAACCCGACTAACTCAAGTCCTGAGTTAGATTCTATTTATACAAGTCAAGACTTACTCCAATAAAGGTCTTGACTGAACTCTCGAACTTATTTCGAATTATATCTCGAATTCTTAATTACTAAATGCTTAATTATCTCTTTACATTTAAAATTATAAATACCCAAAGATCAAACTAGATTACTCACAATTCTGTTTGATCAACCTTTAAACCTTGAGTATCCCCTACTTAACTTATTGATATGTCGAATTAAAAACTTACATGTAAGGTTTGGCATAATCAAACCTATAAGAAGACCCAAGAGAGTATCATCAACCTGAGTCGGATGCGGTTTTCGTCAGTATAATATTATCCATCGAACACGGAGCGTCGACACCTAACTCACCGGTCTTGTTGACCTCAATAGAAATCTCACTCATTGGTGAATCAAAGTGTCGTACACTAAATATACACGTTTAATAAATACTTCGGGATTAATAGTTTAAGCAATACATAGTAATACGATGTGTGAATTAATTTATGAAAGTCAGTAAAAAATTAATTATTTCGATGATGTTACTCAATACACTCCGAGTGTACTAACACATTGAGTTAGAATTTTGAATTTAAAATTCAAACCGTTCACCATAGCCAAGACAAGCCTACTAAAATAATGTGTCATAGTCGTTCCAATAGTTTTTCTAATTCTATCTAGACTCTGAGTTTCAATAAATTATTCTGTCAGAACCGATGATTCGATATTCCGTATGTAAGCCAAACTCTACATACCGAATCAAATACTCTATGAATAAAAGACGAATTTGCATAAATATAAATAATTATACAAATATACATTCTCATTAAAATAGAATTTTATTGAATAAATAATAAAATATATACAAAAATATACTGCTTTTAGTATATTATCCTAACAATCTCCTACTTATACTCAAAGTCACGCCGCATACACTTGACACAAAGCCCCTCTACATGCATATCAAACATCTTCACTAGTAATGCCTTTGTCAAAGGATCCGCAAGATTGTCTCTCGATGCAATCTGGCACACAGCAACGTCTCCATACTACACAATCTCTCGAATGAGAGGATACTTACGCTCTATGTGCTTTTCCTTCTTATGAACTCGGATAAACTTTCATTATGGTATTGAAAAGTTGAGGTAAATTATGTTGACATCCTAAGATTTGGGAACAAAATGCAGTAAGGTTTACTAGTTTGACAAAATTAAACCAATATCTCGTGTAATTACGATAACCTAAACGGCTAAACGGAGTTAGTGGAGATGACGAAATTACCTACTTAACTATATTGCATTTCAGAAGTTTAATACTACGAAAACTCAAAATTCCTTTCTTTTGATTGATGGATTTACTTTCTGACCCTCACTTTCTTTCTCTCCCTTTTCTTCACAGAATCCCAAGGCCATCACATGCCAAGACTGTTGGAAAATTATTACATGGTTTTGGGACGACGTGGTCCTGGATGATCTTAGTCGCATACTGATGTAGGGTCTATTACTAAATGTATGAGTTACACACCAGTGTAGCTGAGATTACCCGAAATGACATACCATGTATAAAATTATTACTCCAGACTGCCAAAGAGCTTCATCTCTAATGCCCACCCTTCTTTGTCACGGAAGAAAGGTTGGTGTTGTGCCTTAGGCACAATATTGAGCTTGGCTTTCAAACACATTTTCATGATTGGATTTGATCATTTTGTAGTGTACGTTAAGTTCATTATTCGTGAAAAAAATGAGGTTGATTCGATACGATAACCACGTGATTGAATCTCATTTGTCTAGTTTTTTTTTCTTTTCAAAATCATACTCAAGGGTTTTAGATTCTGGTTGCACAATGTGAACTTATGATCTAAATTGGATATCATGGGCTTAAGGGCTTAGCGTGTGATGCCTCACTTTTCACAACACAAACGTTAAGTACGAAGACGTAGAATAAAGGCGTTACGCCTCGAGAGATGACATTCAACCCTAGGAAATAAAGGGATGAAGACATGGAAAATAAAATAGGATAAATCTAAAATGATGAAAGGAATAAAAAGAGTTCAAATAAAGTTGGAACGAGAAAATTTTAAAGGAGTTCAAGTTGGAAAGTTCAACGAAAGGCTAAAAGGCGCATAAAGCCGAAACGGGCCAAAGTAAGGCCCATGAACCCCTTAAGCCAAACAATTTAAATACAAATTTGGGTAAAGAAAGAAATTAAGATCAACCATAAAGGTTCCATAGAATCATAAACCAAAGAACCCAATTTGAGAGTTCAAAAGAAAAGAATTCAGAAAAGGCCTAAATAGGGCCCAAACTTTGAGAAGCCCAATAGATAATTTTAATTAGGGCATTGGGCCAAACATTATGGGGGCCCAAAATAAATAAATATGTGAGCCGAATTAAATTATTTATGGCCCAATTAAATTAGTTCCAAACCCAAAATTAAAGTTAGGCCCAAACTTGGAATTTGGCCCAAATAAAGTGAAATTAGGGGCCAAAGTGAATTTGCATCTCATGAATAATTAAAATAATTAATAAAACAATTAAATGAGGCTT